>JAJOOO010001793.1:0-41684 GCA_029582685.1 Solanum piurae
TTCTTAACCAAGCAATTGACCATTTTAAACATTTTAAAATATACAGGATAATCTCCATTTTTATTAACTTTAATGAGAAAAATATTTTATGAACCATAATCTTTTTCCCCCTTTCTTAGTTGATCTTCTTTTAATTAAATTTAAGACTAAAGATTTGACCTTCTAGATATCAAAATATATGTGTGCCCATCAAAAAGATCCAAAAATTATCTTAGAATGTTATTTATAATGTGAGAATCAAAACCGGATTCAAATTAATTAATAATATACGTTAATAATTAGAAATATATACATATATTCAATTGATTTATTAATACATATGTTAAAGTTTTAAGAAAAATTATTAAATGTACATGAATCTACCTTTATTGAAACTAAATATTTTATCGAAATATATAATTATTTTCTTTATACAAACTCATAATTTGTCTTATGACGTTACCACTTACGTAGCTGGTTCTTACTTAAAAATTGCCCACTTTAACATGCTAATTTAGATAAACAAAATATATATTAGTGAAGAGTTTACTACAAACAACTAGCATTAAAAATAATTAGCACTTAATTAGCATAATTTTAATTATTTAACCTTTTTTATTTTCTAATTAGCATGCAGCTCACATGTGAACCATATACGGCCGCGTCAATTGCTTAATCTTGTTGGATTATAAAACTAATTCATTCAACATTATTTAATTATTTTTATTGATTCCTCTTTTAATTTGGTAAATTATAGGGTAGTTTGGTGTAATAATAATTAAAAAAATGTTTGGTATAATAAAAGGTCACGCATTTAAATATGAAGTTGCTTTTAATAAAAAATATTTTATCATAATTAAATATCAAAATTTCTAATACAAATCCAAATTAATCTAACGTTCAAAATAGATATTTAAGATAAAAAGAGTCATTTTCTCGTTAGTCTCAAATATAGAGCAAAATAAGATAAAAAGTTTAAAATTATATTTTATTTGATAAGTTTAGAGTAAATTTATCGTTCAATCAAACAAATATAATTTTGAATCCGATATATTATACTAGTACCTTATTTCATTCAACTTGATATTTTATTTCATATCTTATATGATATTAGTCCTAGCCTCCTTGAATTATAATTCTAGAATAATTTTTTTTAACGGATTAAAAAGATTTTAAATAGAAAAATATCAAATAAACTTAGTGTATGACCTTGTTCAAATTATCAACATAAATACAAATAAAAAAAAATCAAAGATATGCGAATTAATCAGAAACAATCTTTCTAATTTCTATCCATAAAAGTGATAAAATGCTGAGGCGTCGTATCTTTTTTAAACTCCATTTATAAAATATTTAATTTATTATTATGGTATGTATATAAATTCATTAAATAAAAATTATTAAAAATAAAAAAATTAATCAGAAACAATCTTTTTATTTTCTACTAATAAAAGTAAGATTAAGACTGAGGTGTCGACATCTTTTTCAGAGTCCATTTTTAGAATTATATTTAATTTTTGATTATGGTATGTAATTTAAAATCATTAATTTTTTTTTTCTTTAAATTACCCCTTAATAGCTAACCAAAGGGTCTATAAATAAAGTAGTCATATTTTCATGTAAAGGCCAAAAAGTGAAGTTGCAACTTCTTTCTCTTCTCATTCCCTTTTTTTTCTTCCATACTTCCCTTTTGGTCTCATTTGGTAAAACATACAATAAATTATAACAAAAAAAATGGAGAAAGTTCAAAGTTCAAAGTTTAATAGAATTTGTGTGTTTTGTGGTAGCAGTTCTGGGAAAAAAACTAGTTACCAAGAAGCTGCTATTGATTTAGGCAAAGAACTGGTAACTATTTTAATTTTTTTTCATTTTTTTTTTCAAGAATCAGAAAGTTTTGTGCTTTTTATGAAAAAAGATATGATTTTTAAGCTTGTTTCCATGAGAAGGCAAAAAGTTTTGTACTTTTCTTTGAAAAATATGATTTTTTTTTAATCCCCTTGTATGCATCTTTTTAAGTTTTTTTTTTTCATATTTAGGGCTCGAAATCCGATAACTCTGCTTGAGGTCTACACCATATCATTTGGTGGTGTATCTTTCCATCTTTTAACATAATGTTCATAAGAAAACTAAAATCAAAGAACCCATTTTTATAATTCCATTTTTTAGTCTGTATGCTGTTATTCATTTTGGTACTATTCTTCTTTCTTATTTAGTTTTGATTTTCACATTTACTTAACTTTTTAGTTTGGTATATGATTGTGATGGAAAATCCTTATGTTTGGCATGAGTAAGAGAAGTAAAGAATGGTATTTTTGTGTTTTAAAAAAAAAAAAAAAATTTTGCTAGCTGTAGCCTGCCTGTAATTAGTTGAGCAGTGTTCTTGCATGATGTAATTAAATTTTGTAAGAATTTCAGTTTGAAATTTTTTCATGTTTTTTCATAGGGAACAAAACGTGCCACCTTGTATCATGACATTTGCAAATGTGTTTAAATTTTGATTAGTCCTTGTGAATATATGCACATGCATAAGAAAATATTAAAAATACAACTCACTGGCACGTCTCTATAACTTGGATTTTATATTGAGTATAATAATGTTTATTTATTCTTGTTAATGATTGCATGTTTTGCTAAATATGTTAAGTTTTGGAGAAATTGAGGAGTAGTAGCTAGGTTGCTCGGACTCTTCAAAAATGTGGTTGCACCCGTGTCGGATCATCCAAAAATACACTACTTTTTAAGGATCCGACACTCAGCTGATGACTTTTTCGAAGAGTCCGAGCAACATAGAGTAGTAGTTTAGTTTCTTGGATATATGATGATCGTTTTGTTAATGATTTTGATGTGTGTGTGTTGATGAAGGTGGAGAGGAGGATTGATTTAGTGTATGGAGGTGGAAGTGTGGGGTTGATGGGACTTGTTTCTCAGGCTGTTCATGATGGCGGGCGCCATGTTCTAGGGTAAGTGTTTTACTTTCTACGTTTCAATTTGTTTGTTTGAGTTTGACTTGATATGGAATATAAGAAAGTAAAGAAAATTTTGAATGTTGAGGTCTTAAGCGGAAGGAAAACTAGATAAGTAAGGCAAATAGATTGAAGCGGAGGGACTAGCTTCTGCTATAGTTATTTTGTCATTGAGTTTAACTTCTATAAACATACATTAAGGGCTGTAAATGAATTCTATAAACTATTCCATCCGATAGGCTTGGTCTATCATATTGCTTGGACTATTTTCGCTCCTGTGTCGGTTCCTCCAAGAATGTACTGTTTATGGAGGATTCGAACATGTAACCGTCAAGACATTTTTGATTAGTCGGAACAACATACTGCGGTAGATTGTTTTCATTTTTCTGTAGGGTTTTAAAGTTAAGATCTTTAAACCTTGAAAGTATCTCAGTTCTCAATGAAATGGCTTTCATGAGGACTGCCTAAAGGCAGACATCATGGGATCAAATGTTTTTTTTATTTACTGTTGTTGTCTGTGCATCTATCTTTTTTGACACACTCAATGAGTCATTTTCTGAACAAGCAAATAATTACTACACTGTGTTAGTACTATACATGTAAATAGAAATTTAGTATTTAGCACATATGTTGCTCGGACTCTCTAGAAATGCGGATGGGTGCATATCGGATTCTCCATTTTTGGAGGATCCAACACTGGTGCAGCAATATATTTGGAGTGTCCGATCAACATAACTGAGTACACATCTCAGTACAGTGACTTACTCTTTGGGCAACTAAACGGTTACTAATGTGCTACTATACATGTTATATGATTTGCTGTTGTATTTATTCTGGCTTTTCTATTGCAGAGTGATTCCGAAGACTCTCATGCCTAGAGAGGTACTATTCACTATAAACTTTGAAATCGTTTTCTACAGATTTAATTTCATCTATAAGCAATGCTAAATTTATTATATGGCCCTGAATGTTGTAACAGTTAACTGGAGAAACTATTGGAGAATTGAGAGAAGTGTCTGGTATGCATCAAAGGAAAGCTGAAATGGCCCGGCAAGCTGATGCTTTCATTGCCCTCCCTGGTACATCATCAAAATTTGTTCTTTTCCTCTGATTTGTAGTAGCTGCAGTGTTCTAGTCGTATACTTTTTTAATGAATCGTCGTTGTGCTTTATTTTCTAGGTGGCTATGGTACTCTTGAAGAACTTCTTGAAGTCATCACATGGGCTCAGCTTGGAATCCATCAGAAACCAGTAAGCATTCTCTACATTTTTGTTCAGTTTACTTTATGTTACATTTAGTAGTGGTGGTAGGTCTTGACTAATCTATGGTCTAAATGAAACATTCCAATGGAAGCACAAAAGTTCCCTTGGAATGCAAAGAAATCAATGAATTGATGTATTCTTTCTTGTGAATATAGTCGTTGCTTGAATTTTTAACCTTTTAACTGGATGTCATCATTCTCCGAAGACCTGTAGGTGACTTTTGTTTTGCAACAACACTCGTCTATTCTTCAAAAATATTGTCGCACCTGTGGTTGGTACAAAGCTTTTAGCTACTACAAGTGTTTACCATTTTGCCCTTTCTCACTGATTTCGACATAGCTTATTTTAAAGTGTCCTTATAAAGAACTATTCCTGTTGCATTCAAGTCAACAATCCTTATCAAAATGAAAAAGGTTATCGAAGCACGTGGTCTTTATTCACATGGAAAGAGATTTGCACGTCCGTCGTTCTTCATAATCCTGTTTGAATGGCAAGAAAGTGGTTGTTAAGCATTAGAATAATGATTCTTTTTGTCTGTAATGAAAAGATCGTTTCATTGTTGATATTAATATAATCTAATAATGATGCAGGTGGGGCTGTTGAATGTTGAGGGTTACTATAATTCGTTGTTGTCTTTCATCGATAAGGCCGTTGATGAAGGCTTTATCTCTCCAATTGCACGTCGTATAATCGTGTCTGCTCCAACAGCCAAAGAGTTGATCAGAAAACTTGAGGTATGTTTCTTCATACTATATAGTTTTATTTAGTTAAATAAACATTGTAAGTTGCAATATTTTATTGGTAACATGATCATAGAAACCTCTCTTAATATTTAATATCGTATCTTTGATTAAACGACAACAACAACATACTTAGTATATTCCATGGGACCATATACTTTTTGTTGATTTTTTTTTTTTCGTTTTGTTACAGGAACATGTACCAGAGAAGGATGAAATAATATCAAAGTTGATATGGGAGGATGAAATTCAAAGATACAATTATACACCTGAATCCAGTGTTCCTACATAAAAAAAATGTCTCTTTTATATTATAGTATATGGTTTGGTATTTAGAAACTTCAGTATATGGAAGGGGGAAAAAAATATATAGCATCAGTTTTTGTGGAATTGTGGATGTCCATATAGCTTAGGGCATTATGCTTTAAAGAATTTAAGTTTTTGTGGATCTGATTAAGGTTCATTTTGTTCAAGGCATTATGCTTTTGTGTATGTTTACCAAGTAGTATATTATTATATATATATCTGTGCTTTACTTTGATGGTTGAGTATCTGAATTTTTACCTTGGTATATTGAATTTTCTTTTGTTGTTGCGACGAGCAATATGAAAACATATCTTAGTTTTAATTAAATGCAATATACTCAGAATGTATCATGAGGTTTATTGTATGGAGTTTGATAACTTAGATTACAAAACAGACAAATAAAATTATAATTATTGCTACATTATAATTGTTTGGTGGCTATATGATCAATTCTTAATTATCTTTGATTAATAGAAAGTTATTGGTTGTAAACCATTTCAATGAAAAATAGTTTGGACTCCAAAATATTTGGAATCTTTCAATAGAAATATGATATATACAATTGAAGAATCTTTTTAATCCTATTAATTATTGTCATAAAAATATTTTTTATAACATGTGGTTATAGACCAAGTCGTAGTTGAATTATGTTCGTTATAGTATAACGTATTAGAGATGTATAGACGATTACATCTAATAACTAAGATTATCATAAAGTAAGTTGCCATGTGATGGAACGAACATCTATCGTTTCGTCCCCTAGGAGTAGTAGCATTGTTTGACATAGAAAGTATAGTAGACTCTTCTTTATTCGAAAAATGCACATTGAAAAGATATATTCAGATGGTACACGCTCAACAAGGCATATCATAGATTCACATGGTACATGCACTTTTGATTTGATAATAGCGTAGCCCAAGGAACAAATCTGTAAGGTCTGTTGGGCCAAAGTAAACAATATGTACCATAGGCTTGGTTTGTGACATTAGGCAGAATACATGTGTACATATTTATTCTCAAAAAAATGCCAAAACTAAACCAGTACCTTAGAAAAAATGTTGCAGAAAAGTATTCTCTCCAGCTTCTGTAAACAACAAATTAGATAAAAAGCAATCTAATTCATTCCCTCATATGGATGCAAAGTACTCTTTGCTTCCCTTGGGGTCAGGCTTCATGGATTTCTCCCCGGGCTTCCATCCGGCTGGGCACACCTCGTCTGGGTTCTCCTGAACGTATTGCAACGCCTGTTTTTCCGCACCCAAAGCAATTATAAGCAAATCATATGAGGCTGAAATGTGTAAGGGCAAAAGCCTAAATACAATGGTCGATTTATACCTGAAGAGTTCTCAATGTTTCATCGACGCTTCTACCAATTCCAAGATTGTTAATGGTTGAATGTTGAATAACTCCTTCCTTGTCAATGATGAAAAGTCCTCTCAATGCAATCCCCTGAAAAAACACCAGAAAAATCGTAGGAAGCTGACTTCAGTTAGCACCAGAATGTGTAAACATGATCTCAAATGAAGCAAGTTATTTCCTCCCCTTTTGGGGAGATCGAACCACTTATGAGAGACTCTCGGAATGACATACCTGATCAGGGATCAGTACTTTGTATGATTTTGAAATTGACTTGGTTACGTCAGAAATTAATGGATAATTTAGATCACCTAGACCACCAGACTTTCTCTCAGTTTGGACCCATGCAAGGTGGGAGAACTGCAAAAGCAACAGCATGAAATCAATAATAAAAAGATCAAACAGGTACTCAAGAGACTAGAGACAAAAATCATTGGATATTACGATTGAATAACTGCAAATAACTCCATAACTGAGGCACCACAATTTTACATTCTACAAGTTGGGAGCTTAAAATTAAAGAACAAAAGGAAAAAGAAACGTATTTTTTTTTGGATAAAGACCTTCACTCTATTCCTTGTCAAACACCTCTTTGGAGTGTATATAAATTTCATTGTACAAGAGTTTCTCACAAGTCATAAGCTATTTCAGTGACTCCCGCAGAAGAAATGGAAAAGGTTAAAGAAAATTCAACCACTCCGCAATAACATCCCTTCAGTCTAAAGATTAAGATGTTAGAAAGTTGAACCCAACAAGCAGCAGTCAAGGGTTCCACTCTGAGCAATGGTCGTGCTTGGCCAAGGGTTTTTCTAACCAAGCATACATGACTCCTCTCCGGGTAAACTAATCCGAACTTCAAGGAATTGAGCCAAACAAAGCTCAAATCCGATGAGTTGAACTACCAACCTGGCTCGGTGCGTCCCTACTTAAATCAAATAAATATGTCACTAACAAATTATGAGTTAAATTGAACTGTTTGCCAATTATTACTTAATAGTTTTCTTCTTTGGAAAAAATTCTTCCTTTAAATCCGGAAAAGAGATTATTTCACCAAATATCACTATATCTTTCTCAAAGTAACAAATTTTGTTTTAACATTTCCTTGATCCACCCCTGCCTAACCTAAACCCACCCTCTCATCCATGTATAGCGAAAGAAAAAGTGACGAGGAACCCTTGCTCATGTGAGTCAAGTCATGTCTATACAGATAAACCAGATATTAAAGGCTTCTGCTTAAAGCCATACATCACAAAGATACACAGAGTTGCAAACAAATGAAAGAGGCATACTAGTTAGCAGCACAAATGCAGCATCACAAAACCCTTACGTCCACGCCCCAATCGTCCCCCTAGTGGAATATGTGCATCTAAAGCATCTTACAAACCAATTAGGTAAAACTAACCCTTTTATAGGAAAATTGAAGAAATAACAATTAAACTATCACATTATACTAGTAAGCATATGAAGTGCACAAACTGAAAGAACTGAGCATAGACATACAAGTTGATGAATTTATAACTTCATAATAGAAATTTGAAGGAAAGAATACTTACCACACTGTCTACAGAAACACCCAATATTTCTGTGTTCACCTTTTCAAATTCTTCATAACGGTCACTGAAAGCAGTGATCTCTACAGTAACAGAAAAAGATATTACATTAAAACAACACATTTCGCAACCTAAATAGACAGGGAAAACTAATGCGAATAATCTGAAATTGGCAGCAGAGAAATTTCAGGGACAAACAAACCTGTAGGGCAAACAAATGTGAAGTCTAGCGGGTAGAAAAAGAGAATAACGTATTTCTTCCCGATGTACTCGGACAATTTGACCTGGATAAAAAAGGATTATTGTAATTGCAAACAGCAGATACAATCCATAAAATTCAATTAAATGTGCAAATGTCAAATAGTTCCTAAACGGGTCAGGAAGTGAAAGTAAGAACCTAAGCCATATTATCTCAAACTTCATATAACTTATGATGAGCAGGAAACATTGCTTATTGAGGTGGTACTACACTCTGTTCTTACTATGTCCTCATTTCCATCACCAACTGCAACCAGACAGGTTAGCCAACAATGTACACTCCCTCAAGATTTCTAATTTACCAATAGTGGTTATTCTTAGACGACAAGGTAGTGCAACTTAGCTGACACAGAGTATTTTAGAATTGAGATTTGATTGATTGACGAATGTTTATTTTTTTGGCTTATTAGAGGAACCTCACGGGATACTTAGGCTTGCAGCACTAACCTCCTATGTGGTTTTAAATATTACGTTTACATCCCTTACTCTGCATTCTTGCAACAAAACTCTAGAAAATAGCAACTAGTGAGACGAATAAAACAGTAGGAAAAGAGACGAAACTACTCTTATTTAAACATATTAATATTTCATGCAGGACCTTTCACGGTTAAACCATAAATCTGTTATTCTTATAATTTTAATGAAAATCAAAGCAAAACTGACAGGGGGAAAAACAATACAAACCAAGTTGTTAATGAGTAATAATATCAAATATTATGATTTTATTGTTAAGAGTCATAAGTTAAATCTTTATACAGAAAGATAAATATTTTATTCATGTTTTGAAATCTACAACTAAGCACACTTTTTGAATGAAATTAAGCATTTTTCTCCAATAACAGGTAAGTACTAATAACACAAATATATTACCTTGATGAATTCTTGATCAAAAACAGCTTCAGCCTCAAAGTCTGGTGCTTGATTTCCAACAAGAGGGAGTTCACTCTATATATGAAAACATACATGAAACAACATTAGATAGCTGAATCCTGATCTAAAAAGAAGCACAACCATCACCGAGAATCTTGAGGTAAAAGAAAAGGTAAGTTCTTGGGACGATTGAGAACTCGAGAAAAAAATTCCTTTTATTTTTACTTGGTCTTCTTATGCAACTTTTGGTCTCTCTACAGAAACTAAGTTGACTGGTTTATACGTAGTCTAATATCTACTAGTTAGTCATGCCCAATACTTGTTATCCTTTACATTGGGTGGTTATTAGTTCTAAACAAAACCACTATTATGAAGCACACAACATACCATAATAGTTAATCCTAGATATGAACACCAGTATACCACTCTACCAGTACCAACTTAGATACAAGTGAACATATAAATTTTAATTCACATTCCCCCAAGACCAGTCCATAAATACAATTTACATTTCCTTACAATTCAAAGTATAAAGTATGCTAAAAACCATGCTTAAGCCTGAAAGCTACACGCCAATGTACACAGTGTCTTCCTTTCAAAACTCCTACTGAGCAAGGATTAATAGATAAAAGTTCAAACTAACCACATTGAGCTTCCAAATTCAAGTGCAAAACACAAATGCAGTAATAAAAAAATGAGGATTGTTTCACAAATGAATGTGGTAAATTGAATAGACAAGTGTTTCATTTAATTACATAGGGGCAAGGGGAAGGGGGGAACTGGTGACGGGATTACAATGTGGGGAATCGAACCCCCAGCTAACCAACCGAACTACTAAGATTCCCGACAAGTGTTTCCTTCAAAAAGTGGGTAAAGAAAGAAACTTTCCCCAGAATTAAAGTAAACCCTTTTTCCAAAAACATTCATAATTTCAGAAAATCAACTCAAAATGCGATAAACTTACAGAGGCACAGACAGCAAAACGGCGGCGTTCTGATTGAGCAACACGAGTAGAGATTGGACGAGCTACACGAGAAACAAAGGGCTTACAATTGCGAAGTCCATTAAAAGCAGAAGGAACAGAAATTGATTGAGAAATGTGTGATTTGGGGGAAATGGAAGCTCTAGAAGTAGAAGAAAGCAGAGCAGTTGAAGAAGAAGCAGAGCAAGCCATTGGAAAGAATGAAAATAGGCTCTATGAGTAGTGAATGGACAGTAGAGAAAAGGGTATCTGATAAAGATAGGGTAGCTGCACAAGAATTTGGCCTTATCTACAGAATTTGGAGTGTTAAAGGTGGAGAAATAGTTTGAGTGTAGGGTTTGGTGGATAAGTTGATTCATATGTTGTGGAATGATTTTGGCCTTTGGTCTATGGTTGAGGGGTTTTTTCGTTTTCCTATTCCGTGTTCCATATCTATATCTGAATTCGCATTAAAAAACTTACATTGAAAATAAAACGATTCCTAACAAAAACAATTTAATATTTAGAGAAACTTTAATCTAAAATCTCTAATTATGAATGAATCAATACTTATCAATCTATTACCATTCTTATCGGTGAATATGGCATCTATAGACTCCATGAGTTTTAAGCAAAATAGGACAAATAGTGGGATCATAATCATATGTGGCCCAAAAATGTTACATAAAATGTGCCAATAACTTTTGACTTACCTATCTATTAACAAGTAGAATTACGTGAGAAAAATTAGTAATATGTGAGGAGAAAATAGTGTAGAAAGTTGTGAATACATTTCTTGATGATGGAATTAGGGGACAATCAAAGAGAAATGGTCGTAACAAAATTTATAAGTTATTTTCTGACGTAAAGGCAAAGAAGGAAGATTTCGTGAGACTTTGCTTGACAAATGAATCAGACTATGCAGGATGTTTAATTTTATTATTGTGGTGGATATATATTTCACTTTTATTACATCGATATGGATTGTCTCGCAATATAACAATAGAACTTTCTTAGATATTTGTATTTCACGGTCTAATTAGACAAGCTCTTGCTTAATTGCTAAGAGTAAATTCAAAAAATAGAGTTGATTGTATGGGCCTCCACTACAAACTCCCAACTCACCTTATTAGTTATAATATAATAACCAAAAGAATTCCATTTCTTATATAATTCTGTCAAAACTAGAAAATTGAACAAAATAGAAAATAAAAGAAATCATTAAAAATTAGTTTGCTCACATTTGTATTTACAATTGTACAAAAAACGTTTACGTTGTTGTGCCACTATTTGGCTAACTAGTCCCCTTTGTTGGAACGTCTTAATTTTCCCCTTGCACCATAAAAATCTTTGTCTTCAACTGGTGAAGATGAACAGTGTGTTGTCTCATCTTTTTTCTGCAAATGAATAAAACTTGAAATTAATCGACAAAAACTAATTAATATCGACTAGTAGTATCATTTGTTTAGCATTCCACAAGGATATTCAAGTTCAGATAGTTTAAGTGCGTAACGGATAATATATGTCAAGAAAACGTTACCTCGGATTTGGGGTGTTGTGTTCCTCTTTTAGATTGAGAAGCTATATACTCAAGCACTTGCAAGAACTTTGCTTGTCCTATTTCTGTACAATTTTGCCAGTAATAAATGGCTAAGTCCCATGCCTTGGCTCTAAATTCCATTAAACTCCTGTCAATATCTGTTTCATACTTTGCAACAAATGGCTTCAATATAGTGTCATAGATGTATGCTGTGCCTTTTGTTTTTGGATACCATAAGTAGATGAAAAGTGCTAATTTTGCCTCACCATACATTGGTAACCTAAAAAAACAACAATGTAATATATTGGTAGTATCATTTTTGGTAAAAATGTAGATGTAGCTAGATAAGTTTTTCACTTAACATACCATGACAAGAACAAATCACCAAAGCTTTCAAAGATTCTCAGCGCCGCAATAATGATCCTGAAAACAAACATTTTGCAATTAGCTACAATTCTCGTACTGAAGACATTAGATAAATTCTTCTCATCAATTAAAATTTTGATGAACAGAGTTATTCAATATCTATACTGATGAAAAATGACAGACATCACATGAAATTAGACGTGCACTACAAGGATAGTTGACTTGCTTAACCAATCACAACAAACTCAATCCTCTATTTAGTTATACATTTATTAAGGATTGTATTAAATTCTTTAAAAACCCCAAGTCATGAATCTCATTATAGTTCAAGTACTACACACCAACTGTGTGAAAAACATTAACACATCAGGCTAATAAGGTAATAATTAAAAAATCTCTATGATAACATGAGTAAATAACACTAAACTACCCTAATATAATAGGTTAAACTACATTTTTAATAACGTAGAATATATATCTAGTACTTTTACCGTAAATAACTTTAATCCATTTCGTTATATATATTCTTCATGCTTGTTCTCATTATACACAACAACAATGTACCAGTGTAATTCTAATTCCCGACATAGAACTTAGGGAGAACAAGTATATGCAGAACTTTAAAAAAACTATTTTCGAGACTCTCAGCATAAGTAACTACAATTATGGCCCAATTTCTCAAACATCGAATTCTAAATTGTTCAAATCCACTACTCCAAAGAGAAATTACAAATCAACTTTGATAATAAAAATAAGAGGATTTAATTTTCAATAGAATTTTTTTTTTTACCAATATTGGCACCAAAATCTAAGTTCATGAATCTCCACTTTGTTCTTCTCCATTGTTTTAAAACATTCAAAAGCAGGATATGCATATCCAAGAACCAATCTGCAAAAATCCACAAAACCATAATTCATCATCTAAATATGTAAATTTTTTTTTACAAAAATCACAAAATCCAAAAAAAAAAAAAAACGTACATTAAACCGCTAGTAATGAAGTTTCCCAACATCTTTTACGCCAAAATGCCTTGTGTTTAATCAAGAAATTGAAATCCTTTTAGTAACCATCTAAACAAAATTTCAACAATTTTTGTTTCGGTTTTCAATAATGAAAGAGAAATTAATCAAAAAGATAATAATATTTGCAAATATATAAAGTTTTGAGGGAGAAAAAAAAGAGCCAGAAATAATTAAAAATAAAAAAGAGACCCTAATTTCATAGGAAACTTAAAAGTAGAATAATTTCGTTTACATATAATTATTGACAAACGTGAGAAGCAGTCCTACTTTGTGTTTTTGGTCAGCGTAATTAAAAAATTTAAAATTATTTTTTTAAAAAAGAATATTACATTAAATGTAAGTGTCATGAAATATAATTTTAAATTAATCATATGAGTATTTAGAGAAAAAAAATTAAGTTATATACATAGTGAGTTTACTAAAAAATATTTACAGATACGTTTTTTTAAAATATTAATTTTATAATCTTCAAGATAATATAGAGATATAATCACATTAGAAATCTATTTTTTTTACATAATGTATACTATTAAACCTCTTTATAATTACGTAGATATAATGAAATAGTACCATGTGAAGGGTGACGACGGTTTGGAAAATAGGTAGAAGTTAGAAAAGATATGAATTTGAAAAATTCTTAATTGTTTTTTTAGCCTTAAGAATAGGAATAATATATGATTTTACACGTAATTGTAGGGAAGTTAAGATTTTTTGGGTTTCTACAAACGAGTAAGACAGTTAATTTATCCTGTGGAAGGGGTATTTTCGTCATTAATTTTTTTTTCAGTTGACTTTATTTTATTAATTATTTTTTTTAGAAAATTGAGTTTGGACTTTTGGAGCAAATAAAAACATCAATTAAATACAGACGTGGAGAGAAGTTTCAGAGGAGAATTATGGCCAGGGTGAAAAATCGAATCGAAAAAAGTGTTGTGATTTATTGCTATTGAATTAAATAGTTTTTAATGATTTTATAAGAAGTTATTATTAAGTTATCAGTTTGGTTTTGATGTTTTAATGTTAAGTTATTGAATAAAAAGATAACTCGTTAATATTGTAGTACTATTTTATCCGTACAAAAATATTACAATACTATTAAATATTAATATCAATACTTTACTAGTTACTGTCTTTGGTCTTTAGCCTTCAATTCACATTACACAGTAGCTTTGAGTTCACAACTTTACATTATATAAAACATCAAAATTTAGATTAAGAACCATATTCGTCTTAATTTCTCTTTGTATTATACTTGTATAGTTCTTTTCATATTAGTTATTATTATTATTTCGATTTTATAAGAATTTTTAAAGTTACATTAATGTCTTTTCAACTTACCACCTATGGAATACACAGCTTTCTCATGATTGTAATAATGTCCTACGTCTGAATATGTTTCTATTGCTCTATTTTTGTTTTTGCATTTATGACCTCTGTTGGATAATATTCACGTACTACATATTGTATGGTGGTACAAATTCAATTTTTTTTTTATAAAAAAAATAAGGTTATCTAAGTAATTAGATTTAAGTTATATTGTTATTAGTTTTGTTTTGATTTATTATAGCAAGTTAATTATTATTTTATCTTGTTAAGTAGGAGTTATATTTTTTGATAGGGTGTGCACCTTTCATTACTTCATAAGTGATATAATTATGTAGATATTTTTCACATCATTAATTAATACATAAGACTTTTAAATGGTTTAGCAATTGAAGTGCGAAATTGTAGTTAAAAAGTAAAAATAAAAATGATGAAATATTTCATCAAAGAACATGTGTGGTCGAGTGGTAAAATTGTTCATAAAAAATATTTGGATTCAACTCCAAGTAGCTACATATTTTAAATATCTATGAAAAAATCCATCTCAAAAACCAACGTACATGATCAATTATCACTTATCCCCCAATTTTTAACTAACCCTATTTGTTAGTTTCTTAAAATTTACGATGTACAGTATTCATATATTACCTTCCATTATAAAAAAAAAAAACAAAAAAATGAAAAATGTTAAGATATTCTTAATGATATTCGGGCTTCTACCCAGCAGAGTCTTCCATAACTGACCGATTTGACATTTATCTTAAAAAATGGACTCCATAAGTCGATTTTGGCCCTTAATTTAGGAGTGATACAACTAAATATAAATAAGTGTATTATTTTCTTAGAATATGACTTTTGGGCAGCACTACATAATTTATTAATATCTTTATGTTTAATTTGTCGACTTCAAACTAAAGGAGGTAATTAAGGTTTCCTTACAAAAAAAGAGGGGCCATAATATTCATGTCTGTCATCATTATTAGTCACCAATATGGTTGTTATTAATTAGTTTTAATTAGGCAACTTGGTTATTAGAGTAGCAATAGAGAATACTAAGAAAATTTATTTACACAAATTGTTTGCTAAGTAAATAAATGCATCATATATGTGTCATCTAAATTAAATTAATTTTAGGTTTAAGTAGTGTACTGCACCATTCATGTAAAAACTATTAGTAGTATATGCTTAATATAATCAGATTATTATTTACAAAATAATTGCATGTGAATCTTTATCAAAGCATTAATTGATAACCATATAGTAAACAGGATAATGGACGTGTTATATCACCTAAACTAAACTAAAATTCTATTACTTAATCAAACATCGTCACATAAATTGGAACGATCATATTCCGATAAGTGAGATAAAAATATTATTTAATGCAGTTTTTTCAGTTGTCATGTAGAATTTATATGTTCCATAACTTCCCTATTTCAGTGAAACTATTCACTATTATACCTTACCTTAAAAAAACAAATTCATATAAAAAAAGCTCTGCAAAATTTCTGGCTAATTCTGCAATGTCAACCACCAAAAAAAGGGTTATTTTACGCAACGTTGCAGTAAAATTGGGCTGCAGTAGCAGTTGCATCCGGCCCAAATTTTCCAGCATTTTCCACCCTAAGCCCCGCCGCCACCACTCCGCCGCCGCCTTCAACCACCACAAAACCCCCAAAATTTACTCTTCCTCTAATTCTCCAATCACAACCGCCACCACTTATTCTCCATCTCCAACTCCGTCTCCGGCACACTACTCCTCCGACGCCGAACGAGCTGTTCAAGGATTTGGTAGAATCGGCGGCGGGAGTGTCGCCGTCGAGAAAGATTCCGACGATCCTTACGTAGATTTCCGGCAGTCAATGCTGCAAATGATACTGGAAAAGGAGATTTACTCTAAAGACGAATTAAGAGAGCTTCTCAATTGTTTTTTGCAGCTGAATTCTCCGTATTACCATGGAATTATTGTTAGAGCTTTTACGGAGATCTGGCATTGTGTTTTCTCCATCAATCCTGGAGTCACCGGAGCTGACTCGCCGTTTTTAGAGAGCGGCGGTGACGATGGCGGTGGAGGAGGGTGGTGATCACGTGTTTGACACTTTTTTTCCATAAATATATAACTGACTCAGTGGCGGAGCTAAAATATGAATTTAGGATTCAAATTGGTAAGTTTGCTTAATTTTGTATTTTTTTTTAAAAAAAAATTTAATACGTATAAATTATTAATATAGAATTTAGTAATCTAAAAGGAGTAAAATTCTTAGTTTAACTCATAAGTTTTAAATTTTGACTCGACCTTTTTTTCATGGTAGAAAGGGATCGAGACCAAATTTGAAGGTTATGAATTATGATTAAGAATTTTAATTTTTTTTAAGTTACTAAATTATTAATAATTTATGTATATTAAATAATTTTTTGAAGACGAATATAAAACTATTAAGATTTATCAAAACCCGCTTTCTACATTCTAGCTCCTAAGCTACATAGCAAAATTAATGGAGTAATATGAAAATATGAGACCCATAACTATTTTTTGGGTTCCATAGATGAATATTTTATTTTCTTGTAATTTGTTTTAGCTTTCTTGAATTAGGTAGAAAAAAAAAGGTAGGGGTGGGTTTTTTTATTTATAGGAAGATGTTATTTTCACAGTCTTTTAAAAAAATTATATTTAGGAATTGATGAAGAGAAAATGTTGTGAAAATTGTAATCTTTTATTTATAATAGTAAAGTAACAATGTGAGATTTTCATTCTCTCTTGTCCAATATAATAACTTTCTTTTGTATTCCACATTATCGCATGTTACGAACAATAAAAATAATGTACACATATTTTATCAAATAAACCGTCTGTTCAAGAAAAATATAAATCAAAATAATATAAAGAAAAAAGAAATACGAAAATGAAGAAAGTCCTAGCAAAATATTATACTTAAATAACTCTGTCAAAATCATCCTACATGTTATGAACACTATGAATTTTTTTTTAACGAAGAATCAATTTTATAGCTAAATAATAACATTCGTTGCTAATTTACTTAATGATGTATCATTAAAAAAAATGTTAGTTATGGTTTTTAAATAATCTACGACTAAGTTAATGTGGAATTCGGAGGTGCAATCTTATTGTTTGTTAGTAAAAGGAAAGTAATTAAAACTTTGGAATTTGGAATATGAGCATAAAATTAGTAAAAAAATCATTATGAAAAAATTAATCAAATAATGACAATTTGATAAAGGTGTTTTTTGTTTGTTTTTGATTTGATGTTCAGTATTGGTGTCCGATTATATTTAGATTCGCACTGCATATGAAGCTTCATTCATATTCAAAACTCAAATATAAGAAATGAACAGTTTCATTCATTTCACCACTTCATTTGGTGGTTGATAGAGGTGTGTTTAATGCAATTGAGAGTAGTAGAGTTTATTTGTAACAATCTCAACAATCAATTTTAGGAGTTGGCATGTGTGACTCTTTAATGTTTGCCTTAATTATTTAATAACTCTTGCTACCTATTTTTTGTACTGGTAAATATTGAATGAAAATGATAAAGTTGTGAAGACAATGAGAATATTGTCTAACTAACACAAGTAGTGTTATGTAACTTTTTAATTAATTAATAAAGTGGGAGACTTTTTTGTCGATCGAGCCGCTTTCCCTCATTCCACTCGTCCAGCCCTCTTCACGAACTTGTACAATCGATGCCACAAAGATAGCCAACTCTATTATCAAAGAAATAAGGAAAGGGGCGACAATTTGGCACCAGATATCCGGAGGTGTGGAAAGAGCAGCTGTGAGAAGCAGAAAAACCATCAAAAAACGACGATAGTTTGTGGAGGTTTCTACAGAAAGACCCCTTGGTTCTGGCAAAAGTGTGAAACTCTTTTATAGAATTGGTTGGTGTTAAAGAAGACATAAGATCACATTGTTTTACTATACAAAGAGGGACTTGAGGTCATTTTGGACACCACACTTGAGATATGAAATCCTTTAAATTAAAATGATTTTATAAGAAACTATTGTGACAATTGGTATAATTGATATTTTACAGATGATTCTAGAAAAATTGAAGAAGGCATGTTTTGTTTTAATTTTGTATATGTCTTCGAGTTCTTCCTTCATTCGTATCAGAGCATGGTATAGATATTTTTCAACTATTATATGGTTGAAATTTATTGAAAAATTGGATTTTCCATTGAGAAATATTGCTCGACAAAAGATTTGTAAAAAATATGATGAATGCCCTTATGTTATCTCCATTAAATGCTGTTTTAGTCTATGATTCATTTGAAAGAATTTCTTGAGATCTTTCCAACGATATATTAATGAGAGAAGTATTGGAAACATCCCTAAACTTGGCGTAAATTATTAGTTCCATTCATAAATTATTGACACCCTTAAAAAACACCCCTTGACTTGATTAACTAAACTTAAATACACTTCCGATTTTGCAAATGGTCTCAAACTCTAGTAGGAGCATGAGACTGTTAATAAAAAATCGAAAGAAGTGTTGAAAACACCCATAAACTTGGTGGTCAAATTTCTATATATGAGGCCCAATTTGTATCAGCCCAATGCAAATACAATGAGTCAATAACCCAACATGAGCAGATCCGGTGAAGTCCAGTCCAAATTATTATTTTCATATCTAGCCATTTATTACATAGTATATTGACTAAAGATTCATAATAGCCTAACAAATAAAAGAGAAAAAGAAGAAAAGAAAAAAAAAATCTCCTGTGGAGACCCAAAGTTTATAAATTGATATCCAGATTAACAAAAATAATACATTCAATGTAATTCTACGAGTAAAGTCTGAAGAGGATATATTGATTCTGATGATTCTCGATTCAAAAGAAATATTTTTGAAGTAGGATCACAAGAAAAATATGTCAGTATATTAAAATAGCAGCAGGATACAAAGTAAATGAAGTCACACGTAGCAATATACAATGAAGAATAAGAGATATATATGACTACTAACTACCAAGTAATAAGGAGGAGAAAAGGAGCTAAGAGGTTAGATTTTTGGCCTAACTCCTGCTACAACGAAACTCTCACACCTAGCGTATTCATGCACCTCTTACATATTCACACATGCCCTAATTATTTCAACTTCATTTTCTTCATTTTGTCTGTCGCAGAGGTCACTCGATCCTACCTTATCGGCCCCATATGTTAGGACAAAGTATGAAATATATTTTCAATTAGGACCACAAAATTCATGCAGTTCAATATAATCTTCTCAACCTTGAGAATAATTTCAATTCTTGTTCTTTTCCTCTTCATACTAAAATGTAAAAATTATTACAACTTGCTATCATTTTAAATAGACAAAGACAGTAACCATAAAGATACAAAAAGAAGAATAATTATTTACCTTTCTCAAATTTTGAGTTAAATATACTTTTTTTGGCAGTGAAGGACCACATCAA
Source organism: Solanum piurae (assembly GCA_029582685.1). Classification (NCBI taxonomy): domain Eukaryota; kingdom Viridiplantae; phylum Streptophyta; class Magnoliopsida; order Solanales; family Solanaceae; genus Solanum; species Solanum piurae. The sequence goes on from JAJOOO010001793.1 coordinate 19,934, forward strand.
AATATTTCAGTCCTACTAGTATTGTTGCTATCAATTGATAATAAATTTGTAAATTTTGAAAATCTAGGACTCTCATGATTTATTAACTTATGTGTTTGGACAAGACTTGATTGAGTTTTTTTAAAAAAAATAAAAATAATATTTGAAGTTATATTAAAAATGATATTGGGAAGAAAATGTTGTGTTTGAACGTAAAGATTAGCTCCCATTTGATTATAAATTTTGAAATTGAAATTTGAAAATTTGAAGCTATATTTGGACATGCATTTTGTTTAGAATTTTTTTTTAAAAAAAATTGTGAGTGGAACTGAAATTCCTTTCAAATCGAGTTTGAGCGAATTTTTGAAAAATTATAAATATTTTGAAGACAAATTTTTCAGAAGTTAGAAGTTGAGTTTGAACATGCATTTTACCTATTATTTTTTTAAAAGTTTTATGGTTGGTATTGTAATTTCTCCCAAAAACGGATAAATTTTCAAAATCTAATCAATTTTTTTGGTCAAATAAATATTTAAAGATAAATTTTTAAAATTTAATTGAAATCTACGTTCAAATACTAACTTTATTAGAATTATGAGTCAAATTTACTTGATTAGAATTATGAGTCAAATTTAGTTGATTTACACATATGTCCCCTTTTTAGGTTATTATTTAGATTTTATTCTTATTTTTTTTTAAAGTTAGCAAATATAATCCTTTGAAAGTTACTCTTTCAAACAACGTTACATTGGACCCAAATATTTCCTCATATAGTTGTTAACCATACAGACAAACTAATTCTATCATTTAAAGTTTGCAATAACATATAAGTTTTAATCGTACTCTAATATTTTTTTATTAGATTTTTAGTTTGCTTTAAAATAATTTTTAGATTGTTATCTAAAAACAGAAAGTCTTTACCTGGAAACTTGAAAACCACATAAAACATATTTTTTCAAAAATTTAAATTTCATATTTCACATTTGAAGTTAACAATAATATATAACTAAATTTAATAAATAAAAAAACACTCACTTTTTTTTAAAAAAATCAAATTTTATTTCTGATTTTTTAAATAAAATTTATAGACAGATATCTCCAATTATTGTATGTGTAAACTGCAATTTCTGCAACATCTGGGGCCTATATGTATATGTTTTTTGTCATTGACTGGACCATATAGGCTCTGCTCAATTTTAGTCAAATTAGGACAAGTGAGAAAAGTGAAATTGTACTATTAAATAAAAGTATTTATGATTAATTGCCCCTAAAATATTTATTTCCCAACTATAAGTATTTGGATTTGTTGAGCATTAATAACAGAGTGTTTTTTAAGCAAATCTTCATTTTTTTGCTGAATTTACTTATTCTCTCATAGAGAAAATAATTATCTAGAAACTTTAATTATTTATAGAGAAACTTAACCTTCTGAAGCAAATAAAGAAGGCCCGTTAGATCCGTAAATCAACAATACTGGATATGTTACTGTTATAACGAATAAATAAATAAATTAAGCCTTGTAAAAGTTTTAAATAAATAGAAAAAATTTAAGTAACAACGATCTCTACTCTAGGTTAATAGAAGTTAGGCATAAACGAACTAAGTTTTGTATTACATCTAATTTGATGTAGCATATTAGGTCAAAGTATATATGATAGAAAAAAATTAGGTTAAAAATTAGCGACAAACTTCATAACTAATTTTTATTTTTTCAATACAACAAACATTATTAAAAAAGAAAGAGAGTATATTTATTTAAAATTTCAACCAAGAAAAATAAATATTAAACAATCCTCAAAAATAATACTATAACATATCTAAAATATAAATTCTCCATTTTATTTCTCTTTTTTTCTTTCAAACATATAAAGATGAAACATTATGAGCCTTCGCTTCGAAACATTTCATTCGAGCGGGAATCTATTACTCTATCTTAAACAATCTTTTACCTCACAAAGTATAAAAATAAAATCTGCATAAATCCTATCCTTATCCTACCCAAACTCTGACTTATGAAATTACACTGAATGTTGATGTTGTTGAAATCTCAGCCTTAGGTTCATTAGAACTAAATGAAAATGAATTTGGAGTATTTGTTGTTGAAGTAAATGAATAGCTAATCCACAAATCACAAAATGCACCAATAATATACTTATGATTTTTTTTCTCATTAACCTCCAAATACCAAGCCAACATCTCTTCAAGAAACTCATCCCAATCTTTAATCCCTTGATTTGCTTCAACCATTTTTACCATTGATTTCTTGAAACTCCCATAAGGATCCCTCGAACTCGATAGCTTTATAACACATGAGTCATTAAATGGTAGATGCTCGACCCAATTACTACGATTATTAGTACTCTTTGACAATGTTGATGATGACACTTCAAGAATTGAACTAGTTTTTTCACCTGCCTCGAAAAAAAACCTATCTTTCCCTATTTTGAGGCCTTCAATCACTTTATCAACCATGTCATCATCAACATTGTTGTAAAATCTTTGAGAATTGAAAATGTTGTGATTATTTTCAACTCTAAAAGAGAGAGTTTTGGGGTTTCCACAATGTGGCAATGGACATAGCAATGGAGAAAAATAAGTTTTTTTTTGGCTTTTGAAGAGAGAAGAGAGCTTCATTTATTTTTTAGAAAAAATAAAAAGGGGGAAGTATTGAAATTTGAATGGGGAAAAAAACAATGTGACCTTTTTCTTTTTATAAGTTGTTGGAGTTCGATGGTTGGGTTGTGAAAATTAATGTAATTTTCTTGAATTTTGTTTGGTGTGGAAAGCAATAAATGCTATGACAGTTTGTTACTTCAAATTTAAGATTTAAGGATGGGTTGTATATATATAATATGCTAAAAGTTTTACTTTTACATTTATGAAATATGTTACATTTAGATAGGACCAAAAGTAAAATTAAATTGTCAATTGACTTAAAATGAACATCTTTCAAATCAAAATAAAAGTTTGAATTTTTCTTGGACTTTGTATTGCTGCTACTCAAGTTTGGAGTTATTTTCGTAGTCTGGCGAAAATTTGGACTCCAAATTAATTAAAGCCTTTCAATCTACATTGTTGTTGGGTTCTGATGGAACTAAATGCTCCAAAAAATTTATAGAAAAAAAAGTCTGATATACCCCTCAACTTTGTCATTTAGAGCTGATATGTCCATCGTTATGAAAAGTGGCTCATATATACCCTTATCTTTATACAAACGGCTCACATATACCCCTACCGTTACAAAATGAGCTCACATATACCCTTTATTTAATGGGAGTGAAAAATTAGTTTTAAATTTATATATTTAACCTTTAATTTTTTAAAAATCATTTAGGGGTATATATGATCCTTCTAGCAAAGTTCAAGGTATATTTTAATCTTTTTCATACATAAATTATTTTTTGACTTCTTTGATTATCATTATTTGAGTTTCTTATTTTTATTTTATTCATTAATGTAAGAAAAAAATTTAAAATATATTTTTTTGTGGCTATATTATAATGTAAAACTATTTTTTCGGCTATATTATAATTTAGTTTTTGTATTTGGAATTTTTTTTTGGGTCATCTATAATAAATTTTACAAAAATATTAGTGAAACATAAATAAATTTGACCATCAAAATAATAAATCTAAATTAGTCATTGAAACAAAAAAAAGTCAAAAAAATATATGTTTGAGTAGGATTAATAAGTATTCCCATATGGGATTATGTTTTGTTTAAATAAATTATCTTGACTTAACTCTTGACTTTGATCTTAACTGCTCTTGACTTGACTCTTAACTGATCCTTGAATTGAATTATGGATTCAAGGATTAAGATTTGTAATTGGAAAGATCTCATGATGTTTAGGAATAGTTTCGATTAGCTAAACTTGAGAAAAGTTACGAAAACACCATCTTGGAACAAGTTCGCGACGCGGAGATGCTTCTAAATAAATGCTTGCGAAATTAAATTTTGAGACAGAGGAGTCCGCGTTCTTTCCGCGATGCGGAGCAGATTTTTGTTCACAGGGGGAACAAGTCCGCGACGCGGACTTGTTCCATGTAAGCTGTCTGATTTTTTCCTTTTTTATTTTTCAACCCCAATTCGCCCAAACTCGAATATCTTCCTCAAAATCATTCAAGATCCCGATACCCATCATTAGTACTCATGAACCTAACTCAATGCAACTCTAAAACTCAACTTAAAGGTCTCAGAAACTCCACAATTCAACCCCAATTCAAGAACAACATTCAAATTCAAGAATACATCTCAAGAACATCAACTTTCAAACTCTTTTAGGATGAATTTCGCTGAAATAAACATGCTTGGCCCGTGGGTGAACGAACCCAACGCTATGAAAAACTCATATACCTTGTAGGGATCACCCCCGACGAAATCCACAAGTTATTCTTGACGAACTCGACGATCTTGGCTCCTTTTTCCTTTCTTCTTCTCTTGCGTTCTTTCTCCAAAACCCTAACCTTTTCCCAAAAGTGTAAAACTGACCAAGTTCAGTTTAGACCCTTAATAATATTACCTAAAACGAATTAAACCAATTGGATATGGAAAAGACCAAAATACCCTTTAAAAATCCGGATTGGACTTTCCTTAATCGAACAACCCAATTTCCAAAGGGCATATCTCACTCATACGAACTCAGAATCGTGCAAACTTGGCGGCGTTGGAAAGATCATTCCAAGGGATTTCCAACCATATCTGGAACTACATCTAAGTCATCCTAAGCTAGAAGTTATGACCGTTTGAAGTTGACCAAAAACTAACTTTTTCTAACTTAAACAAATTTCCATATTTTTTCATTATTTCCAAAATGACTATTTCCAATTATTAGCCTCCTCCTAGCTATTTAAAGTTGTGAGATGTTACATATCAGACCCTTTTCCCAATTTTATAAATCAAAATTGAATTTCAAAATTTGAATAGTAATTTTGTGGGAGTTTGATCATAAAAATTAAAAAAAATATTTACTTTTAATTTTCTAAGTTGGAGTTTTGTTTGACCATATTTTCTGCAAAGAATATTTAAAATTTTATTTTAAAAAATAAATATGGTTTATACTTTATACCTCGCAAGTTCTAAAAACTAGCAAAACCATCCAACTCAACTTATTTACCTCAAACATATAATCAAATTTTCTCTAAAAGAATAGTATCTCATAATAAAGAGTCATATAAAGTCATAAACTGAGAGCCCGTTTGGCTTAACTTTCAAAAAAATAGTTTTAAAAAAGTCAAACTTATGTAATTTTTAAGTTAAAAAATAAAAAGTAGAGGAAGACCGACTTTTGATTTATAACTTTTTTTTGTTAAACTTACTTTTAAGTTGTTTTTAAATTTTGAAAGTATTTGACAAAGGTAAAAATAACTTAAAATAAGTTTTAAATGACTTCAAAAAAGTTAAAAATCAAAAGTCGGTACTTCCCTATTTTTCATTTTTTAACTTAATAACCATTTAAGTTTGACTTTTTATTTTTTGATTTAAAAGCTATTTTTTTTTAAAGTCAATCTAAACAGGATCTAAATCTCATATACAAGTTACTACATATTATTACAAATATTTTTTCACTGAATGTAAAATTTTTGGCACTAATTCTGAATGAGTAATTTCTCCTCCTAAGCTTATCAACTAGAATACGCGCTCATTAATTTTGACTCAATTAATAACTCAAACCCTGACCCATTAATCTTGCTAGTTTCAACCCCACTAAAATGAAAAGACAAACATCATCTTTGCTAAGCTTGAGATGTCATTCGTCAATTTTCTCATAGAAGCCCTCAAGAATGATATTTGTCACTTAATTTTAGTAGGACGAATCTAGCAAGAATGGGTTATTGTTTGGATCTCATAGTATAACAGGGTATAAATAATCTATTTCACATAGTTTAAGGATAATTTTGACCATATTTCACTTATTTTTCAGAAAAAAATAAAGGGAGGAAGTATTGAAATTTGAGTGGTGAAAAAAAATAATGTGACCTTTTCTCTTTTTATAGTTGCTAGAGTTTGATGGTTGGGTTGTGAATAATTAATGTAATTTTCTTGATTTTTTATTGGTATGGAAAGCAATAAATGTCATGATAGAATTTGTTGTAAAATAAATATATATGTAATCGGGTCAAATGTTAAATATTCATTTTATTTAATGGATGTTTGACTAAATAAAATATTTTTTTCAAAAGAAAAAAAATAGCATAAGTTTAGCTTATGAAATATGTTACATTTAGATAGGGACAAAAGTTAAATTAAATTTATGAATTGACTTAAAATTAAGCTCTTTCAAATATAAAAAATAGAAGTTTGAATGGTCTTCACGTTTGGAGTTATTCTCATAGTCTGGCCAAAATTTAAACTCCAAATTAATTCAAGCCCCCCCCCCCCATCTACAATGTTGTTGGGATATAATGGAACTAAATACTCAAATTTTAAAAAAAATAATCAAAATTTGAATTTCATTTCAATAGTAATTTAAATTTCACTAAAACACGTTTAGAAATTGCTCGAAGTTTGATAAAGTATGTAAGAATAATAATAAATATAATGTATTAGTATTATTAGCATTACAAGTAGCAAAATCAACCAAATTTGCCTTATTTGTTTAAGTTTGAGAGAGTTATTGATCCGTTTATTTATTAGTTTAATCAATTTCAACCCATTAAAATTGAGTTGATGTATAGCCCGAATTGACTAATGAGAAATCATATTAAAATGTTTTAATATTTTTTGTTATTATTATGGTAGGTACTAAAATCTTTTAAAAGAACAAATAATACAATTAAAATTTAGTAAGAATCAGTCGGATTGAGTTATGACTCATTACTTGGCCCTTTTGATCCAAACAAATTCAGCTTGGTTTGACTCATTTGTTGTCTTGACCAGCCCAAATCTGATTCAACCTCCCCAATTTCCACCCCCAGCTATGTTTGTATTAGTTATATTGAAATTATTTCTTATGCAATGTTGGATTTGGTGTATTAAAACTATATCGCGTAATTGCTATAAAAAAATATTTTAAAAAATACCCTCCACAAATATAGTGGCCGAAATGATGTGGAAAAGGTTTTGAGGGACAATTGTGTCTTTAATCATGCTAATGCATGCACCAAAAGTCTAAAACCCTTCGCATTTTAATACTATAGAGTTCCATTTATTAGTTATGCATACCTTAATACCAATAGAGTGTATAACTATTACTTGCATTAGTTGCACATATAAATTTAAATGTCTTTATCTTAGCGCGTCTTGGATGCTCTTTCCGTGTACCAAACAACATACTAGTAATCAGCGACACAACCAGAATTTTGACTTAGGAATATGTGTCTAAATATAAAGAAATAAAAAAGTCTATATAATATATTTTCTGATAAAGAGATATCGATCGACAACTCTCAAATATATATATGGCTCTATCATTACTAATAATAAACATTATTACTGCATACATTAATCGATGACCGAAAAGGTTCTCTTGTGTCACTAGACACCCTACAATAGAAGAGTTACTGGGTGGCAATTTTTTTTCCTTTACGCGGCAAAATATTTAGCAGAATTGAATTAAAGTCATTGCATTTATAAGCGATAAAGCTTTTAGCTATATTTAAATAAAGTGTTGGTGATAAATATTTATATACTTATTATTGTCGCTGAATATTATTACCGCTAAATAACTGTCTGCTATTATAAATAGCCATTTCTTTTCCGAACAATAGAACACTACCTATTCTACATCTTTACTGCTCAATCAAGCAATTCCCAAACGTGTTCAAACCGATTTATAACCAACATCCTACCTGACATATTTAAAACGGCAAGATTCAAAGAGAATCAATACATTACACATATATTTGGTTTATAACCGTAAGTTTTTGGAAAAACCATAACCATATACTGCTTTACTCTATCATAAATTTTGGAAAGATCATAATCATATAAATCAACAACATTGCATATGTTATTGTTGTAACGAATAGATAAACAAATTATGCATCGTAAAAGTTAAATAAATAAATAAAAACTTAAGTTACAATGCTTTTTACTCCAAGTTAATAGAAGTTAGACATGAACTAAGTTTTGTATTACACTAATTATTGATGTTTTCTAGAGATAAATTCTCGCTCGAAAGAATGTATTCGAAGCAAAAGACTGAGAATGAGAATCCTGGGAAAAATATTGATCGTGTTTAATCTTCTTATGTTTGAAAGAGAAAAAATAAAGAAATAAAATGTAGAATCTATTTTAGATATGTTATAGTATTATTAGTAGTATGAGGCTCGAGTATCTACCATCGAATGACTCGATGGATGCTTATGGGGAAGAAACTAGTTCAATTGTTGAAGGGTCATAATCAACATTGTCAAAGAATTATAGTAGTAGTAGTAACGAGCTCGAGTACTATCTACCATTTAACGACTCATGTGTTATAAGGGTAAAATCGAGGGATCCTTATGGGTATATCAAGAAATCTATGGAAAGAATGGTTGAAGCAAATCAAGGGTTTAAAGAGACTCCTCCCAATCTTTAGTCCCTTGATTTGAGTCAAATATTTTTCCATAAATTTCTTGATATATTCATAAGGATCGTTCGAATTTACCCTTATAACATATGAGTCGTTAAATGATAGATAGTACTCGAGCTCATTACTACTACTACTATTGTTGTAAAATCTTTGAGAGTTGAAAATGTTGTGATTATTTTCAACTCTCAAAAAGAGAGTTATAGGATTTCCACATAGGAGAAAAAGAGGATTATTTTTGGCTTTTGAAGAGAGAAGAGAGCTTCATTTTTTTTTTAGGAAAAAACAAAAGGGGGAAGTACTGACGTTTGAATGATGAAAAAAACAATGTGACCTTTTTTCTTTATATAGTTGTAGGAGTTTGATGGTTGGGTTGTGAATAATAATTAATGTAATTTTCCTTATTTTTTTATTGGTGTTGAGAGTAATAAATGTCATGACAGAGTTTGTTGTAAAATAAATATATATGTAATCTAGTCACATGTTAAATATTCATTTTATTTAATGGATGTTTGACTAATCAAAATATTTAAAAAAGAAAAACATGTTAGCATAAGTTTTACTAACATTTGTGAAATATATTACATTTATAAGTTAAATTAAATTGTGTATATTACATTTGTAAGTTAAATTAAATTGTGAATTGACTTAAAGTGAACCTATTTCAAATCAAAATAGAAGTTTAAATTTTTGTTGGACTTTGTATAGTTGCTACTCATGTTTGGAGTTATTCTCATAGTTTGGCCAAAATTTGAACTCTAAATTAATTAAAGCTCCCCAATCTACAATGTTGTTGGGTTATGATGGAGTTAAATACACCAAAATTTGAAAAGATAAAAATTGAATTTCAAATTTCAATAGTAATTTGGCCGGTGTTTAATCATAAAATAAATAAAATTTAATTTTTTTAAAATTGAAGTTGGAGTTAGAGTTTGAATTTTGTTTGACCATATATTTTGCAAAAAATAAAATAAAATTAAAATTGTAATGCACTTTCTAAATTATGGTTATACCTCACAATTTCTAAAACATACAATTTAACTTGTCTTAAAAGAGTAATATCTCAAAATAAATAGTCACATAATATCATAAAATAAATCTCACGTACAACTCACATAAACTAAGTTTTGTATTACACTAATTATTGATGTAGCTTGTTAGGTCAAGGTATATATATATATATGATGAAAAAATTAGGTCAAAGATTAGCGACAAACTTCAGAAGTAATTTCTATTTTTTTTATCGGAGACCATGAGTAACACAACAAACATTATTAAAAAAAGAAAGTATATGTATTTAAATTTTCAAACAAGAAAAAGAAACAATACTACTAATAATAGTATAACATATCTAAAATAAATTCTCCATTTTATTTCTCTATTTTTTTCTTCTTTCAAACATAAGAAGAGGAAACACTATCAATATTTCTCTCAGGAATCTCATTCTCAGCATTTCGTTTCGAAAACATTTATTTCGAGCGAGAATCTATCACTAGAAACAATCTTTTAACATCACAAACTATAAGAATAAAGTCTGCATTAATCCTACCCCTTTCCCTACTTATGGACTTACACTGGATGTTGACGCTGCAATCATCTGATCAGCCTTATCTTCTATCAAAGACATAAAATAAGGACTAGGAGGTTCACTAGAACTAAATCCAAATGGAGTATTTGTTGTTGAAGTGCCTGAATAGCTCATCCACAAATCACAAAATGCACCAACAATATACTTATGAATGTTTTTCTCATTAATCTCCAAAAGCCAACCACATAACACTTCAAGAGACTCATCCCAATCTTCAATCACTAGATTTTCGTCAACCATTCTTTCCAAAAATTGCTTGATATCCTCATAAGGATCCCTCGAAATCAATCGCATTATAGCATATGTTTTTTTACATGGTACATAGTACACGAATCCGTTACTACTATTACTCTTTGACCTTTCAAGAATTGAACTAGTTTCTTGATCCCCATAAGCATCCATCGATTCATTTGATGGTAGATACCCGAGCTCGTTACTACTAATAGTACTCTCTGACAATCTTGATGATGACACTTCAAGAATTGAACTAGTTTCTTGATCCCCATAAGCATCCATCGAGTCATTCGATGGTAGATACCCGAGCCTTTTACTACTAGTACTATTATTAGTACTCTTTGACAATCTTGACGATGACCCTTCAAGAATTGCCCTAGGGTTTTCCCCATAAGCATCATTCAAATCCATTTGTGTTATATCACACGAGTCATTAAATGATAAAAACTCGAGCGTCTTACTATTAATACGTCTCTTTGACAATCTTGATGATGACACATCAAGAATTGAACTAGTTTTTTGACCTGCCTCGACAAAAAATCTATCTTTCTCTAGTTTTAGGCTTTCAATGACTTCATCAACCATGTCATCATCAACATTGTTGTAAAATCTTTGAGAGTTGAAAATGTTGTGATTATTTTCATCTCTAATAGAGAGAGTTCTAAGGTTTCCACAATGTGGCAATCTACATAGCATAGGAGAAAACGAGGATTTATTTGGCTTTTGAAGAGAGAAGAGAGCTTCATTTTTTTTTATAGAAAAAATAAAGGGGAAGTATTGAAAGTTTGAATGGTGGAAAAAATAATGAAACATATTCTCTTTATATAGTTGATAGTTGGGTTGGGAAAATTAATGTTAACTTTCCTCATTTTTTATTGGTGTGGAAGATCAATAAATATCATGATAGAATTTGTTGTAGAATAAATATATATGTAATCTAGTCACTTGTTAAATATTCTTTATTTAATGAATGTTTGACTATACAAAATATTTAAGTATGTTACATTTATAAGTTAAATTAAATTGTGAATAGACTTTAAATGAACCCTCTTTCAAATCAAAATAAAAGTTTGAATATTTCTTGGACTCCAAATTAATTAAAGCCTTTCAATCTACATTGTTGTTGGATTGTGATGGAATTAAATACTCCAAAAATTTTATAAATCAAAATTGAATTTCAAGTTTGAATAGTAATTTAATGGGCGTTTGATCATAAAAATTCAAAAGAATATTTATTTTTGAAATTATCAAAATTGTAGTTTTGTTTGACCAGATTTTATGCTAAAGAAAATTTTAAATTTTAAATATATTCTATAAAAATATGACTTATACCTCGCAATTTCTACAACTAGCAAAATCACCCGACTCAACTTATTTATCCAAACATGCAATTAAATTTGCTCTAAAAGAGTAATATCTCAAAATAGATATTTCCATAATGAAAATTAATCTTACCATAAATCTCAAATCATGAAAATTAATCCCTAAATTTTACAAATTTCTATTATTATTATTATTATAATTTCATAATTTTACCATAAATTGCATGTTGCACTCTTCTGTACATCTCTAAAGTCCTCAGAAAAAATAATGGACAACCGATTTGTCTTTGGGAGGATTTTTTTTTTAGAATAAAAGTTTTGGGAGATTAATCAATTTTTAAAGCTTATTGATTCGATTTATCAGTTATTATTTTGTAGACATACTAAATTATTATAGAATTATTTAGATATTAATTTCTTGGTTATTGATCGTTATCGGCTCGATTATTGATTTAACCGTTAAGATCTGACATACACAAAAATAATCATTGAAAATCACTTAAAACAAGGTGACAAACTAAAAGAACCATGTACATGAGTTGAAAGATTGCATCATGCTTAAAATAAACACTGAAACCTTGTAGAATAAATAAGACTTTGAGACCGTTAGAAATAAAAGTATGAAACTAAATCATAAGAACTTTATGCATCGAATGATCTAAATATAATTTATTAATTACTATCAGGTTATTGGTTAATTCGTTAAGAAAAAATTTCAAACCGTTAAAAATAAATAACCCGATACAAAAAAAATTCAAAATGATCATTATCAAAAATATTAAATTAAATTAATAATTCATTACCGACAAACCAATAACCTTTTCTCCATTCAAAGTATTAAATTTGATTCAGTTTTTAACAGCCTTATACATTTAGCCATACTATTTTCTTGGGTAAGATAGGGTACTATTATTAAGCATACTACCTAGTTACATACGTAGATACATAATTATCTAAGGAATTCCCTTATTTTGAATTTATTTGTTTTACTTCTATTTTTAGTCTTTTTAAGAAGAGTATCACTTTATTTTACCTTTAACATCTAATCTGACATATTTAAAATCATAAGATTCGAAGAATATTTTGATACATTACACACACATCTTTAGTTTAAGATCATAAAATAAAAGGGCGATCTCAGTGCTTGTGACCCAAGTGGGGGCATTAAAGAGATCAACAAATTATGCTTAAAATGTGGTGCAGCGGATGGGTGGCTCCTCCTTTAACCAGAGATCTTGATTCGTGTTCTGAATATAGAAAAATCTTTGATAGAAGACGTTTTTCAAGCCCTAGACATTGCGAATCTAAATTAATTGAGCTTCAGTAAACAAAATTTTACTTCTCTAACACCAATTGGGAAAAAGCTAATACTTGTATACTGCTTTACTCTCATTTCCAACACACTCTTATCATAATTTTGGAAAGGCCATAATCATATAAATCAACACATTAGATATGTTATTATTGTAACGAATAAATAAACAAATTATGCATTGTAAAAGTTAAATAAATAGAAAAAACTCAAGTAACAATGATTTTTACTCTAGATTTAATAAAAGTTAGACATAAACTAAGTTTTGTATTACACTAATTATTGATATATCATGTTAGGTCAAGGTATATATGATGAAAAATATTAGGTCAAAGATTAACGACAAACTTCAGAACTGATATTTATTTATTTTTGTAGCGGAGACCCATGGAGTAATTAACACAACTAACATTATTAAAAAAAAGTATATTTATTTAAATTTTCAAACAAGAAAAAGAAACAATACTACTAATAATACTATAACATATTCTAAAATAAATTCTGCATTTTATTTCTCTATTTTTTTTTCTTTCAAACATACGAAAATGAAACACGATCAATATTTTTCTTAGAAATCTCATTCTCAGTCTTTCGCTTCGAAAACATTACTTTCGAGCGAAAATATATCACTAGAAACAATCTTTTAATCTCAGAAACTATAAGAATAAAGTCTTGCATAAATCCTACCCCTACCCAACCCAAACCCCTTACTTATGGAATTACACTGGATGTTGACGATGCTGCCATAATTTGATCAGCCTCAGCTTCTATCAAAGACATAAAATAAGTACTAGGAGGTTCACTAGTACTAAATCCAAATGGAGTATTTGTTGTTGAAGTACCTGAATAGCTCATCCACAAATCACAAAATGCACCAATAATAAACTTATGAATATTTTTATCATTATAATTATTCTCCAAATACCAAGCACATATCTCTTTAAGAGACTCCTTCCAATATTTAATCCCTTGATTTTCTTCAACCATTGTTTCCATATATTTCTTGATATATCCATAAGGATCCGTCAAAGTTACCCTCATAACACCAGGCGCTATAACACATGAGTCGTTAAATGGTAGAGACTCGACCATGTTACTACTATCATTATTTGACAATCTTGATGATGACCCTTTAAGAATTGACCTAGTACTTGTTTCCCCATATGCATCAATCGAATGCATATGTGTTATAACACATGATTCATTAAATGGTGAAAACTCGAGCCTCTTACTACTAGTACTTTTTGACAATTTTGATGATGACACATCAAGAATCGAACTGGTTTTTTCACCTGCCTCGATAAAGAACCTCTTTTTCTCAATTTTTAGGCCTTCAATAACTTCATCAACCATGTCATCATCAACATTGTTGTAAAATCTTTGAGAGTTGAAAATGTTGTGATTATTTTCATCTCTAATAGAGAGAGTTCTAAGGTTTCCACAATGTGGCAATCTACATAGAATAGGAGAAAAGGAGGGGTTTTTCTTGCTTTTGAAGAGAGAAGAGAACTTCATTTTTTTTTTTGGAAAAAATAAAGGGGGGAAGTAATGAAAGTTTGAATGGTGAAAAAAATAATGTAATATTTTCTCTTTATATAGTTGTAGGAGTTTGATGGTTGGGTTGTGAATAATTAATGTTATTTTCCTCATTTTTTATTGGTGTGGAGAGTAATAAATTTCATGATAGAGTTTCTTGTTTGAAATTTATGATTTAAGGAAGGTTTATTGTAAAATAAATATATATGTAATCTAGTCACATGCTAAATATTCATTTTATTTAATGGATGTTTGACTAAACAAATATTTAAAAAAGAAAGACATGTTTTTACCGTTAGCATAAGTTTTACTTACATTTATGAAATATGTTACATTTATAAGTTAAATTAAATTGCAAATTGACTTAATTTCAAATCAAAATAAAAGTTTGAATTTTTTCTTGGACTCCAAATTAATTAAAGCCTCTCAATCTACATTGTTGTTGGGTTGTGATGGAATTAAATACTCCAAAAAAATATAAATCAAAATTGAATTTCAATAGTAATTTAGTCGGCGTTTGACCGTTAAATTAAAAATATATATATTTTTGAAATTTTCAAAATTGGATTTTTGTTTGACCAGATTTCATACTAAAGAATATTTAAAATTTTAAATATACCTTTTATAAATATGATTCCTCACAATTTTTAAAAACTAGCAAAATCACCCAACTCAACTTAATTACCTCAAAGCTTGACATACAATCAAATTTGCTCTTAAAAGTAATATCTTAAAATAGATTGTCATATGATATCATAGATTAGATCCCATATACGAGTTATTACATATTATTATAAATATTTTTTCACTTTATTTGAAACATTTGAAGTTGAAATTGAAGATGAAGTTGTTTTTTTATAAATAATAGTTGATTGTATAAATATACTTTTCATTAAAAAAACATGAAATATGATTTAAACATGAAACATAATTTAATGGAATTATTTTTGTAAAAGTAAAAAATTTAGGATAGATTTGAAAAAGAAAAATATAACGAACATGCAAATAAGGTTTTAGGTATTTTCTGAATTTCAAATATAATTTCAAGTTATATTTGAAATTTTCATGACCAAACTACGATTTTTAAACAAAAAAAAAGTTATTATTACGCATACTACGTAATTACATAGTAGATACAAGATCACTGCAAATGTTATAACTATAGCTACCAATATTAGCCAAAATAGAAAGGTTTTCAAGAGTTGCAGCCATAATGTATACTAGCAGAAACAAAATAAAGAATAAATTAAAGGACATTAGAAACACATAATATTGTTTACGTAAAAACCTCCTTATTTAAGAAAGTAAAATCATAACCTTCACGTAAAAAAATTCAAGAGCTAGTAATGTTCATAATATAATCTTCTGTAACCTAGGAATTGAACTCTTAATTTGTTCACATTATTTTTTTTATAATCACTTGACCAGATTATTGAAGCAATTGTAAAGGATCTCAGATTTTAACAAATATTGTAAATGTTTCAAAATGAATCCATAAAATATTATTCAGTGGAGTTTTACTATGAGCTCCTACTATACTTATTGAAACTCTCGAACGTCTCAAGTTTTTCGTATAAAATGATAGTAATATATTATAATTTATTATGCATCAGTACAAGAGAGTGGCGAAGCATGAGTACGGCTGGTATACGAGGAGGAGGAGGGTAGGAGTTAATTACAATATTTATTAATACTATTGGATGATATACGCCTAGCAAAAAGAGTTCTGACTTTGTCTGCTTCTAATTTTCTGACTTTGCCTCAAGGCTAGTTAATTACTTATGTGAGAAAAGCTCCATTTAATTTGGAGGGACTCACATGAGATACAACGAGAAAAAAGAATGTTTGCATTGTTACCGTATTAATTAAGTTATGATATTATTGAGCATTTAATTTTTTACTGTTCTTTTGACTTAAAACATGACGTGTAATTAATAGTAAGAAATTATTGGTTTTACGAGAGACTGAGGTAGGTCGAACAAGTATTAGATATGACATGATGCAACTTTAACTTACCGAAAACATGACCTAAATAGGAGGTCATGGAGAATACAAATTAGGATAGGAAGTTGGCTAGATAGTTGAGTGTTGTCTCGTTTATGCTTTTATACTATTAGTTGTACTATTAATCATGATAGTATTACTCTTGTAATTAAGAGATTGTCCTTTGAGTTCAATTATTATTTGTGGTTTCATTTACACTTTTGATTATAGTTTTATCTATAATGATGATTTGTGAGGTTATCTATAGTATTTCGTCATGACTTTCTTCATTTCAGTTATTTGTAAGGTGTGCATTGTCTTTTTCTTGAGCAGAGGGTTTATCCGAAACAATATCTCTACTTTTAAGATAATGGTAAGGTTTGCGTACACTCTAACCTCTTCCTCTAGCTTTCTCGGCCACCAAACTCCCTACCTCCCATTAGCCACCTTCGGTTCGGACATCCTCATACCAACGAGCATTTAGCCAAGTGTTATCTAGTTATAAGTTTTCAACTTCTAATTCTAAGCTAAATAATAACTTGTGGAGATAAGGAAATTGAGTAATCTGTTCATAGTGACAACGAAACTGATGTTATCTCCATTTCAATTTATTTGTCTTACTTCCATTTTTAATTTATTTAAAAAAGAATGACATTTTCTTTGCACCCAAAACCCTACCGACATATTTAAAACTACAAAATTCAAAGAGAATTTTTGATACATTACACGTATCTTTAGTTTAAACCATAAACTAGCAGCTACAATTTACATGCCTCCCAGAAGAGAAGAGCAAACAAGAAGAATGCATGGTTACAAAAAAAGAACATAAAAGAAGATACATATCTTCATATTAAGAAATTTTCAAATTAAGCAGCTAACAACAAAAACTTACTTCTCAACACCAAATGGGGAAAAGCTAATACCTACCAAGCAAAACAAAATCATCATCATCCAAAACTTGGACATCTCTTTCCCCTATAAAGTTTTCCCGTCCGATTTCCTTAACAATCTTCACAAACTCCTCTCGCTTTGCCTTTGTAAGTGGAACGTATGGAAGGCGGAAGACGGGCCTCACAACTCCGAGTTGAGCCAAGGCTGTATTTAGAGCAATGGGGTTTGGCTCATGAAACAACCATTCAACCAATGGCATTATCTTTAAGTTCAAGGCAGGGTTCTTTCCTCTAAACATTAGTTCACGCATCAGACCAGGAACCAAGTTGCTGGTGACAGAAATAACTCCTGCAGCACCATGATCCCACCTTGAGTCATGGCATTCATCATCATTCCCACTCCACACGACCAAACCATTACTTGTATACTGCTTCACTCTATCATTTCCAACACACTCTTTGACACCGGCAAGATTACGGCTCTCTGCTAATGTCTGAATTACACGTGGAGGAATGTCTTGACCAGTTCTTGATGGCACATTATAAATGATAGTAGGACCCATAGGGAGCACACTTTCAAAGTGTGAAAGCATACCCTCTATGGAGGTCTTCCCATAGTAGGGATTAATGTGAAGAGCTGCATGCATACCTACAGCAAATCCCTGTTCTGTCGCATGGATTGCTTCCCTCGTGGAGTTACTTCCTGTGTTCCCTATAACTTTGATTGATCCTCCAAAACAGTTCACTGTGTGACCAATGAGCATGATGTGTTCATCCCAGCTCATCAATTGACCTTCACCTGTAGTGCCACCAACAATCACACCCTCAGCGCCATTTTCGATTTGCAAATTTACCAAGGCGTCATATGCCTCAAGATCGAATCTTCCATCTGGTAGATATGGGGTTTTGATTGCAGTAATCAATCGAAGTGCTTTGATGTCCTCGGCAAACGTTCTGCATAAGAGAAGGTAAAATGAATCTATGCTAACATTGTGTTTGCATGTATCTCTTATAAATTTCCTTGCTGCTGATATTCACTTAATAGCTGTTTGTTTAAACTAAAAGGGAAAAGTTTGTCCATTTGCTCGTGTGGAGTGGGTATGTTGACCATCAGAATTGACTTAAGCATTCTATATATTAGACAGTTCCTAAAACTGTTTATTTACGAAAGACTGACATCATAGTATCTAAAACCGACCTCATTTACAAGGGCCAAACAGACAAACCATTCGTCAAATCACACAAACAAAGAGATGATAAAACTATGCTCAACCAACCACCCCTGCCTTCTAATCTCTTATTCTGTAATATGTTCTACTAACATTGAATCTGCCAACTACAAATCGCATTATTTACTACTATTAAGTCAATTCTGATGGTCAACATACTTTTCTTTTGCAAGTAAAATTGGTGATATACTACATTCTTCCTTCTATCATCTCACCTAACACGTTCCTCAAATAGGAATTAAAATGTCCTTTACTCTAGAAACCCCCAACAACCTGTGGTTTTCCCTAAATTTTCACCTTTGTCAATTCTTGCAATAGTCATAGTTGCCAAGTTGAGGTTTGCTTGTGTTGTTGAACTGAAACCAACCCCAGAAACACCATTACATACCACTTATACACAAATGATCAAACTCTTGTCTGTCAACAGAGAAATGTATACTTCAACCAGTCGATTAAGCAAACACCTAACTAAGATGTGATTTCCTCAAACCAAACTAATTCAGAACAGTAAGAACACCAAATGAAAAGAAAAAACCTTTTTTATATCTAAGATCACATTTTTTCCTCCAAATCAACTCTGTAAGCGGATATTACCTATTTTTAACTTCATAACTACGCATTGGGAGGTGGAAACTTGGAATAACAGCTGCTCTCGGTGACCTCCATACTGCAGTTCTCCTGCTAACAAACAGCAGGAACAATAATCATTTCACAACACATACTTTTATCACGCAAATTATGGCTTTTTATAAATGTACAAGCTAAGAAAGTGTACCAAAAGAAATCATCTTATCACTCAGCAATTTTTATATGTATTGATCTCCAGCAACATACCTCTTTGTTCCGGCAGCTTCAACGCCGAAATGGCAGCGACCTATAACTGAGGATGACATTTCCCTGCCGGAGATGTAAATTTCCGATGTGAGATTCAGAAATCTATAACATTACAAGCTGGAAATGGTACGATTTTGTACAAATATGAAATAAAAAACCGCAAAAACTTACCACTATTAGGGTTCGTACAGCTCAGAACAAACCTCAACAGTTGTAATCCTATCCTTCTGGGTTTGAAACCAGATAAGTGTTAAAAGGGGAAAAAATGGAGCGGCTTACAGAGGTTTAGGGTTCATTTGATTTGTTGCTGAAAGAGAAAAGGGTCGGGTCTTGGGATGGGGAATAAGAGAAATGGGCCGGGTTTGGAAGATTTTTGGGCCAGATATGATTTGTAAAGTGAGAAAAAAAACATAAATAACATATTTAAGAGTGAATATTATAAATTCTAATAAAGCTTTTAATTTCCAATGCGTAGAATTAAATTTCTATCAATACCTAACAAATTAATAAATAAATTTTAAAAAATTCTAAAGTAATTAATTAACCAATATCCTTTTTATAAATATAGTGTTTTGAAACTGGCATGATGTATCAATCACTCAATTTTCTCTCCAAATCAGTTGGTCACATTTTTTGGTTGTTTCCAATCAATGATTTTTTTTCTAACAATTTTGTTAACGTTCCTTCTTCCTTATTGCTTTGTTAAAATACATATATTTTAATGAATGTACAAATTTCTTTTTGGATCCAAAATTGGTGTTCCACAAACCAATCGCTGTAATAATGTTCTTTATAGCTGAAATAAAGTTATCGGTGTAACCATATGCATATGCAAGAAAGACAGGGGTTCCGATTATTCAAGACATCTCTTTTCAACCGAGAAACACAAAACAAGATCATAAAATAGTGAAGGATATAAGACAGAATTAAGTTAATAAAATACAAAGCGAAAAAAGGGCGTAGGAGAAGAAGAAAAAGACAGCACAAGAACCTATTACTCTTAATATTTGACACACATTAATCAAACAGCACACTGTGGCAAAGTTCATAAAGGATGAAAGCAAAAGTGATCAAGAAGCCCTTAAAAGGCACTCCCCCTAGTAAATTTTTAAACTTCCAATGTCATGACACAGCAGCACAAGTTTGGATTCGACGTTATGCGCTAGAAATAGGTGCCTTCCGGGGGCTGAACTAGCTTGCGATTGTGAGGAGAAGCCATCTCCTTTTTCAGCTGAACAAGTATGTCTTCCATGGTGTACTCTCGCTGCCAATTTGAAAGTAAAACAAACTTTTTTGGTTCCACCTGTATCAACAAGACACAGTTGTGGCTTCTCGTCAACTGGTTCATCAATTTACTAAGCAACAGGACAAGCGGGAGCAAATACAAAACAGAAGTCCAGAATGTTGTCAAGATCGAAAGCTAAACTTGAAAAGATCATTGGAATATCATATTGCATTTATAGCGACTAATCGTGAATTGAGAAGGATGTTTGAGCCAAGCAATGAAAATTTTGGAAATTTAACAGAGAATTAATTTGGAGTATACCTACTCAAGGACATCAAAAGTAAATCAACACAGGAAACAATATAATCACAATTCTACTAATATTTTTCATGATCAATTTTTGTGTGTCTCAGCAACCCCTAGACAAATATATTTATCCCAGAGCATAATGTTACATTTAATCGATACTTCCTATCTTCTATGATTGCTTATACAAGTAATGTTACAAGAAGGAATTACCACGCAAGTTCTGAATTCTACAATAGCAAATTACTATGCAAGTTCTAAATTCTACACTAGCAAGTCAAAATCATATTATCGACATAATATTTTGGATTTCCAGGTACCATTATGAAATTTTCTCCATGAAAGAAATGGCATTCCATTCTACCAAATACCAATAC
Organism: Solanum piurae; assembly: GCA_029582685.1. NCBI lineage: Eukaryota > Viridiplantae > Streptophyta > Magnoliopsida > Solanales > Solanaceae > Solanum > Solanum piurae. The sequence continues at coordinate 41,261 of JAJOOO010001793.1, forward strand.
AATAATAGATTGCTTACCACTCCTGTCTCATGGTTGACACACGTCATGTTAACTCGAGAATGGAAGCGGACACTTGGTGGCTTCTCTGGATAATCTTTATCACAGAATAACTTCAACTGATAAATGCGACCTTCATGAACGGACTGGAAACATGGAAAATTAGCCTTCAATAATTAAAGAAATAAGAATACAATAATAAGGATGGAAAAGAAGTTAGGGCTCGTTTGGTGTGAGGGATTAGAAATAATAGTGATGGGATAAGGAAATAGTGATGGAATAAAAAAAATTATGTTGTTTGGTTGGCAAGTCCGGGATAACTTATCCCGGGATTAATAATTAGTACCGGGATAAGTTATCCCTCCCCATGGGTGGTATAGTAATCCCGGGATAACTTATCCCGAGATAAAATAGGTAAATGACAAAT
>JAJOOO010001794.1:0-56576 GCA_029582685.1 Solanum piurae
TTTTTGGTTTGTTTCCGCTTGTTTATATTGTTATTTTACCTACTCTTGTTTAGTTTCTACCCTCAGACCCATTACTAGTTGTTCCGGGTTACGGGTTGGCTTACCTGCTGGTGGGTTATAGTAGGTGCCATCATGACTTGAGAAATCGGGTCGTGACAATGGGGGTGGCATAAAAAATGTTTTTTTTAAAAAAAATTGAAATATTTCACCAATTCTTTTTGTGCGGGGAGGGGGTAGGGATGGTAGGTGTTGCGTGAGGTAAAAAAAAATTAAAATTTGAAATATTTTCATTTTTTTTTTGGCGAGAGGTGCTGGTTTGGCGGTAGGGATAAAAAAATATTTGAAATTTTAAAAATAATTAATTTTTTTTGGATGGGAGAAAAAAAATATTGAAGGATGAAATAGAGTTTTGGAAAAAACATTTCTTAATTTTTGAAGGGAAGTCACTTTCCTTAAATTTGAGGAAAATGAGTAGATTTAGAAAACATTTTCCAAAACATTTAAGCCAACTAAACATGGAAAAATACCAAATACACCCTAAGTCTATAATTATGATACTAATAAAATCAGTAGGTGAACTTAAATTGAAGTTAATCTAGACTATTATTTGGGAAAAAAATAGATTCAATAATTAGTACTCCATTACCTTCTTTAATTAAAAATTTCAAGTTACGAATTAATCTTTTATCTCAAAAAAATCATTTTACAAAGGTATAAAGAAAACGAACTATCAAATAATAATATCATTCTTGTAAATAAGAAAATAACAAAATTCATCCTTATGTATAAGAGTAAATCTATCCCAAATAACATGAAATCTACTTTTATGATAATAATTGAATATTGAAATCTAACTTTTTTTAAAAATAAAGTAAACTTAAAAAAACGTGTAAAAAATAATATCCAAATTCTTCCTAACAAAAATAAGGAAAGAAAAGTGACAATCCTTGGCACCAAAATCCCTTTGTTTGGGCATGAATCCATGTCCAATTTAGCACTCATGAATAAGACTCTACTTGAAAGTCATTCATAAAAGTGGAGGCCGAGGTAGGACATGGATTCCTTGGCGCCACTTTCTTTCTTTTCTTGGGCTCAATCTTTCCTCCTCTTGTACTTGAACCATGAAATAATTGTTGTGCTTAGCTCATTCATCGTCACAATCTTCCACAATAAAGCATCTTCTTGGTTGGTGTATCATATCAAACTGTATTTACTTCTGTCATATAGAATACTATTGCAATTGAGCAGTTCTTGTTCCAGAATTATTATGCAAGTATATTTGAGTTCATGTTCTTTTACGTAGTATATTCCTTGGCGGCATTTTTGTCTTCTAACAAAACTAAACATCTAAAAGGAAAAAAACAAGCGGGATATGTCTCTTCAATCCGTGTCTAAACCTCAAAAATAGTGGCTTTTGAAATGCCAAAATGAAATGATTCACATTTTGCCCATTCTATAAAGCATGCGTAAAGAAGAACCCAGTATGAAGAATTTACAATGTCCTGTTGCTCTACCAAATCATGATTAATCCCACTATCCTATAATTCAATTATCAAACATTAATACAGCTACTTGATTTACCCAACTTTCCAAACGCAAACAGCAATATGGTTGTGTGGAACCTGGCCAACAAGAATAGATAGATAGGCGGGAGGCCAATGACCAAAATTGAATAACACAAAAAGCTCTTCACCCAGAAAAAAAACTTCTTTTCTATCGCATTACCATAATTACTGATACAAAATATGTTATCTGCCCAAAGCAGTTGGATACCACTTCCACAAAAATCAACAGTAAGGCAGGTACATAGTTGAATCGAAATCTTAGCTAGAGCTAGAGCTAGAGAAATTGGTATGTACAAAGTGAGATTGGCAGAAGCAAGGTTAATGACCAAGCTGATAATTTACATATACTATGTATAGATAGATAAGGGTCCAGATATTGGCTCCAAAAAGGGGTTCAAGACTGCAAATACTGAAGCTGCATTTATATGAAGAGACCATCCCATCCAGAAGTCAAAGGGAGTTGATATTGTAGGTTATATTCAAAAATCCCCAAAAACGTAACACCTAGGTGGATAAAAGCCATCTCCTCGTGTTATCTTATAAACCTGTCAAATACAAAACAACAGTAATTAAGCAACTAGAACAAATACCTGGAGGCATCTCCCACCCTAATTTACAGGGAAAATGTTTTTAAAAAACTGAATCTAAAGGAATCACTTGCTCTTCAAGTACATCTTTTCCAAGTACCTCGATTTTGGAGGAAAACCTAAGATTCTGCTTGACCAGATTCAGAAGGAAGTTGCAGATTCTTCACTTCTTTAGCGTCTGAGCCCTCTGCGACAGAAGAAGTGTCTCCTCGCCTTCTGAATTAATTAAGGGTCCCTGGATTCATACACTGCACCTCCTCTTTTGTACGGATGAAAATCTTGCGAACCATACCAGAAAATTCCCTGTTTCAAACCAGTGTAAGCCGATAAGATAATGTAACAAACACAAAAAACACAGCACCGATCTAGAAAAACTACACAGGCAAGCAGCGCAGGAGGAGGAAAGAAAATAATGAATTTTGATATATAAAAGCAATGATATTAAGTACTCACTGCCATGGATCATCTCCAACAAGCATCATGTCACCCTCATCATCAGTGTATACACCCAGCCAACTCTTATTCCAAGCCTTGAGTTTACCATTAAAATTAAAAACCTGATCCAGTTCAGCAATCAATTCGTCATAATTGTTGAACTTTGCAAGATATACGAAACTTCCTAGTGCTGTACCCTGTTTGTGAATCTGTAGGCAAAAATAAATCATTAGAAATTTCTTTAAAGCCAACAGAATTGTTTATGAACCTGTAGGCAAAAAAAAATCATTAGAAATTTCTTTAAAGCCAACAGAATTGTTTATATCAAGAAGAGGATTCAGAGGATACATCAAAGGAAACATCGCTAGTGATTATATAAGTAATCAGCAGAATGACAGTCTCTTCAATCATCACATACATATACGTCATGTATTTTGGTCTTTCTGCGTGAACTCACTATATTATACCTTGTAATAAATCAATTCCTACAAGGACTTCAAGCAGTTGAAGAATTAGCTTCAAAACACTTGAAGTAAAGCATAGTAAGAGAAAGCATCGTATACCCTCTTTCTTTTCTATAGACAGGTAGAAGATGGTAACACCGCCTACTTCTGACTTTTAGTTTTATATAAATTGTATAATGGTGACTACATCTCAATATCAAGTCGGGCACCTTCTTTCTCTTCAGTTCATTACAGAAAGAAGAAGAAGAAAGACAAGGTTCTTCTATCCAGTTGAGGATCATTAGATCTTGAACAATTTCCAGTAGCATTCCGAAACAACATACTAAGGAAGTATAACAACTAATTTGATTATATTTTGTCCAATTATATGAAAATAAGTAAATAACTGTAATTATATAAATTAAAAAAGTAAAAAGTAACCTAACAAACAGAATTAGAATAAATAATATGTATGACTCAATACGGAGTTGGTGTTACCCAAGTTGGAGGACAAAAACAACTGAGGGAAACACCGTTGTAATGCGGCTGGATGCTGCCATCTGCTAAGTTGAACACCCCCATGTCCAAGCCTCCTCCTTCTTCATAGGACATGTATGTTTCAAAATAATCATCTGTAAAATAAATATGATTGGGCTTGATTCCTGGATATCGAGAAGCTTGGACTGAAAGAGAAGCATTAGCACCTAGAAAAAAAGCTGCGTCCCCTAATTCCTTGGTTTCCGTCATTTTGGAAGCAGCTAAATCAACACGGGAAACTCAAAAATATCTTGTGCCATATGTTAGCTTCACCCCAACGTGATAAGGTCTTGGAACAAGCGTTAATGGAATCATGTCCCAATCATCTTGGACAAGCCTAAAGTGAACACCATATCGCACAACTACAAATAATGATCCTAGTGATTCTATGATGTATAAGTGCTCTGGAATATGTTCATGAGATTGAGATGGTATGATATGACATTTAGTAAGTTTAGGGCTAACAACATCAGCAACATTACAAACTAGGAGATTACCCGAATAATCCACGGCATAAATTTGGCCATTAAAATATATCAAATCAGCAAAAAGACTGTAATTGATTCCTTCCCATGTAACTCTAGTCCATCTAATATCTCCAGGTCTCCAAAAACTGAGGAACCTCGAGCCTCCATCAATGACCATGAGAAGGTAGTCGGATGTGTGAGAAGGACTAGCTGACAAAACTGCCTTGCCAATACAGCAATTCAGTGCGCCAGTCTGATGTTCGTTGTACTCTACTGTGGTATTTTGATGGGGCAATTCAACCTGAACACCAGATAAGGGATGTAGCAGACTAATTTCACCCTCTTCTCCTACCGTGATAAGCCAACCCATAGACTCCAAACAGCGTTTTCTGCTAGCTTTGGGAATCCTCTTGTTCAAAATCATGCCATTATAGAGGCTGAAGAATTTCCGAACCTCATTATCCTCTTCCTCCGCTAGCATCAGCCAAGGAGGTCTACACAGGTCATTGTTAAAATTGGCCTTGGTGGCCAGAGAGTGCCAGGATTTGCAGACACCCAAAATTTAGGTAGTCTTCAATCAGATTCAAACATCTACCTATCGAAACCAACAGATCAAGTGGCAATTCCGACCAATCAGCCATCTTTTGCGCCATCGGTAAATCTATCTCAACCGTTCCGATCCCAGTCGCCTTATATAATAACCTAACGAGAAATCCCTAAATTTGGTGAACAGAGCTCCAATTCAAAGTACAATTGGAATCTTATTTCATGTGACCTAGCTTTTGTTATAAGTATCCTACTCCTATTAGTTTTGGTATTACTGTTACTATTACTTTTTCTTTTTGAGGCTAGCTGCAATTCGTTCTCGAGAAATCCTATTGTTTTTTTAATGTGTTGCTAAATGTAATTGTAAATATTAATTTATTGATAATATTAAAATTTAACTTATTATAGAATAATATTATAAAAAATTGAGAGAATGTCAACATTTAGCACATTTATATGTTATATAATAGAATATTTATGTATATAAATCAAAATATATAAACTTACTTCAATTTCAAGATTTGACAATAATCATTTTTAGCATTATTTAATTTACAAAAAATGACCTAAAATATCCTTAAACTATCGGATTTAGTACAAAAATATCATTCATTTATCTTTCGGCTCTAAAATGTCCTTAACATTAACCTATTGGCCCTGAAATATCCTTATTTTTGACAATAACATTTAACACTTGAATTATATTTCTTATTTATTACATGAAATGAATCTATTGGTGTAATTTATAATTAACCTAAACTAATTAGATTTCAACCCAAATCCGGATCCACCTAATAACCCTATACCCGCCCACCTAAAAATCTCATTAAATTAAAGGAAAAAAACTTTGATTCTCATAGATTTGGATTTCTTCAAATCTTTCAAATTCTTCAATGGTGATTTTAGTGGGTTTCATAAATGAAGTTTAGATGACTTTCTTCAACTTTTTTTTCTCATCTTATTCACTATATCAACTAAATCAGATTAGGTCATATCAAATTTACTTCGCAGTTGATTATATTCAAAGATTCAACAATTTACAACTTTTGAAAAGAACCTCAAGCGAATTCGAAATCTTTCGAATCTCAAAATAATTAGTAGACAAATTTATTTTAGTAAGTGCACAATTTTGAGCTAGAATCTGATTGGTGTTGTATTTGAAACGTAGTTGAATACTTAGAAAAAGAAATTGATTTATAATGTTGAATATCATTGAAGTTCGGATAAACCTCTAATGGAGATGTCAATTTTTTATATATATAACTTGTTGCTTATTTTGAAGTAGGTGATTCAGATTATTGTTCTTGGCATGAAGTTGTATTTTAATTTTAAAGGATTTTAAAGATGGATTAAGGTGACTTCAATAGATTTTATTGTTGCGTTCAATAAAGAAGATGAACAATAATATGAAGAAATCAAATCAAAATCAATTTTTTTTCCTTAGTTTAATGGGGTTGTAGGTGGGCGGGTATCAGGTTATTAGATGGATCCGGATTTTGGTTAAAATTTAATTAGTTTAATTTAAGTATAACTTATATCACATAGTGTAAAACATAAATCACTTCCCATTCCTATTTTTTTTCTTTCTATTTTACAAATATCTCTTAAAAATTATAGCATCCGGATACATAAAGTCTGATACATTAAATAACTTAATCGTTGCACTTAAAAAGGAATCTAATAATTATCAATCCCACAAATCAGGCAAAACAGATTGATATCAATCTATTCCAATCATAATAGATTCAGAGCATTCAAAATTCAAATTTTCTTCTCATCCATCTATCCCAAATCATAACAGATACAAAATAGACGACCATTACAGTTGAATTGAATCTCAAATCCACCATTGATACAACAGACAAGATGGCTGGAGAGACACATTGATGCTACATCTGGCTAAGAAGAAAAAGAAATAATTAAAGATTTTATAAATGGAGTTTGATACAAGCCCCATTAATCGATGTTCAAAAGCACACGAGAAGATCTATCAAAAATGGTTCAATTTTGTTGATTATGATATTTTTTTTAGTGTTTTATTCAAATATATAAGAGAATAAATAAATAATTTTTGAATGACGGGGTTGTTAATTTGGTACAGATGGAGATGGACGTCTTACAAGTGGAGATGCCATCAAGTTCTTTGTCATGTCCTATTTGCATCGACCAAAACTCAAGCAGATTCTTTCTATCTTTTCATGTTTGTCAATGCTTGAACAGTTAGAAAACTTTGATCACACTAAATCGATCATTACATAAAATGAGTCTTTTCGTCGTTACCTAACGATGTATTTAAACGATACGACACAATATTATTTAAGTAACAATTAAAACAAAATTGCATTTAAGCTAATAATACAATGTAATGATTGTTTAAATACATCATCCAAACAGGGTGTTAGGTTAAATATAATGTTTGTTTTGATTGTTATTTAAATTCTATTGTATTGTATCATTTAAATCCATTGTTATGTAATGATTAAATAAACAATTGATTCGGTATGATCGCGTCGTCGTAAACTTAATATTTTCTTCTCTTTTTGTCTTTATTTATTGTTTAATAATCTTATTTTATCTTTTATCTTACCTTTTCATAATAACACTATCTTATACCTTACTTTTCTCGTAGGTTTATCACTCAAATTTCTGATGTATGACATTTTGTAATGACACAAAATTATACAATCTATCCAAACATTGTATTCATTAAAACAATACATTAAATACAATATAACACAATATAAAACACTATATGATACATTATGAAACAATATTTAACAACCATCTAAACGTAGTGTTAAAAGAGAAAAAACCGAGCCATTACGGTAGGATCGGGTCGGGTCGGGTCCAAAGTGACTCTCTCTCCGGCTCAATACATAGCACGCGTCTTAGGGCTATACGATAATACGATTCTTCGAAGTGAGTTGTGGAACGCCCAATTGATCTTTGATCTTTTCATCTGTTACATCTGAAAACTCTTTGCTTCTCATCAGCGGTAGACGGAAAAATGGCCGGCGGAGGAGACCACTCTCATGGTGGAGATTTCAGGACTAAGGTCTGGAGTATGAGTGGTGGGCCGTACTGTAGGCCCGTACATTGGAAGCGTAATACCGCTATTGCCCTCGCCGGAATCGTACTCGTTTGCATTCCTGTCGCCTTGAAATCTGCCGAGCTCGAGGTCAGTACCTCCATCCCTTCCCCTTCTCCAATCTGATCTGAAATGTATTGATAGGTGGTTGGAAATGGAATAGCTTGCTGTAATTTTGGTAAAATATGTGATCTTGTTGACTTCAGCTTTGCCGTATGTATTGATTTTTGTTAAAATTCATTAATTTTATTAGATGTAATTGACTCTCCTATTTCTGCTTGGTCTCGGGAGGTAAAACACAATCTCATCTCAACCTTTACCCTTAGTTTTTAGGGAAGAAATCAAGTTCTATATTATGCTTTGCTCTACTGGCTAGATGAAATCGATACATAAAGCAAAATTACGTTCTCATAGTCGTGTGGAAACTTGGGATGATGAAGATTTATTGGAGGATTCACAATGCCGTTATAGGGAACAGTGTTGGATGGTCAGGTGATGTGAGGAAATAGGAATGCATGGACAAGACCATCACAGATTGAATGCTCAACCTCAGAGGGATATATTAAACTCACATTGTTTTCTGACAGATCAGTCAAACTACAGATGGGAAGCACCTTTGTTTTACCTTTTTTGTCATCCTAATACCAGCTCTACATAATTTGGTGCCACACCAGTGACTAAATAGGGTACCTATTTCAACTCTGAAACGCCCTTCCCTTATCATTAGGCTTATCTGCAAAAGAAAGATAAATGTCTTTAGAAACTTCTGAGAAGTGTGAAAAGTGTGCACCTCTGGAAGACTCAAATACCAGTAAATATGGAAAATATTGGGTGATTTATTCTCCAGCTGCCTAAGCCTTGATGAACAGAGAGTTTTGTGTTTATTTATAATATTGGGACCATTCTCAAAAAACCTTGATGAACAGAGTAGATAGGAGGTAGCAGCTAGCTGGTGGAATAGCTGAGAGGTGTGCACATCTAACTCGGACACCATAGTTACCCATAAAAAGAAAGAAAAGAAAGTGTGTGTAGTTGTACCTGGTTTCACAGATTATATATGTAATTAAGATAAATGTAGCAAATAAACTTGGTTCTAGATCATGCTGATTATGATTTCCCAGAAAACAGAAGAAATCACAAAATTTGGCATCAAAAAAGAAACTGATGGTGCTGGGATTACATCCAACGATTCTATCCAAATTTCTCTTTGGGGTTCTTCTTCATAGAAAATCTCATGTTGGCTAATATAAGTACTGTACTTTTATTTTTTGTTTGAGGGTCTGATTATGCTTCGAATTTCGAATTGCTCAGTAATTTTATTCTGTAAAATGAACAAAGAAAGGTCTAAACAAGAAAACCACATTAAGCAAAACTAGACATGCTCATGGTGAAATGTTGATAATAAGTGTTAGCTTCGTGCCGGCACACTCTCTCAGTCTTCCCCCTTGTGTGATCCATCCATAGGATACCTAATTAGTCTATCTATGTCATGAAGCTTTGGACAATAAGGACATGGTCCAATTCATCATGTAGGCTTTTTGTAGAAAGGAAATCTTCAATCAATCATAATCTACATTATATAATAATATAATATATAGAAGCCCGGTATTTAAGTGGAGAAGGGTAGAGGGGCGGGCCCATTATCCACCGAGTTTAGAAGGCTGTGATTTGTCCAAAGGGCGGGTCACAGACGGATTTCTCGGTTATAAAAAAAAATAAAAAAAATAAAATAAAAAATAAAAAAAAAATATATATATATATATAATATAAGAGATGTGGCAAAATTCAGTGTGAATACACTTGTAGTCTGTGAACTCAATAGAACAAGATTGGATCCTGGTTACTGAATTCTCACACTCAAACTTTTGGTGTAAAAAGCATTCTGTTTCAGAAACAAACTTCATATGAGGAGGATTAGGTCCACACGCGGACTCAAGCCTCCTTGGAATTTGTGAGAAGCTGCTCAGATTTGGTCTCCTTTAGTAGAGGCAATAAGAAGCTGCAGCTCTTCCACTCTGTTGATGTGGAACTCACATCAAACATAATTAGTAAATGATTGCCGTGTGTTCAAATTATTTTTTATCATCTTACGAAGGAGCTATCACTCTTAAAAGTGATTTTCTATGTTACTGTTTAATTAAATGTATAACTTCTGGAAAAAAAATATTACTTGTAAAAGAAATTATTTTGGGTACTCTAGTAATGCTCCTTCGAGTCCTGACACAAGCAAAAGTTTGGTATTTAAGTAAAGAAGTGTAATGGGCAAGCCCATTATCCACAGAGTTTCGATCCATATGCCATGGTTCTAGGTGTTTTCTTAGTTAACAAAAAGGAAAAAAAAGATAATCTAGTGATTCTCTGAACATACAGATTTAGAAATGGTCACTCACACTGTAACCTCCCACTCTGCCGATTGGTTATCTTAAATGGGGAACCATTGATCATGCTAGGCAAAATTGTGAGAGGAAGGGGTGCGTGTTCACTAGACCATGCCCCCTTTCCTCCTGTTCTACCTGTCTTGCCTTTTGTTTTCCTTCTAATGTTATCATCTTGTCCTTAGTATGTTGACCAAATGTTCAGCCTGCTTATTTGGTACTCTTAGTTAGATGCTGCGAATTCTGTACTTATTGCTGTCAAACAAGTTCATCTTAAGCATTTTTTTAAAGAATAGTAGAATATAAAGTTAAAAAAACTGAAGTATTTGGAACATTGGTGCAAGCAAAGAAGATTTTGCCTAACCAATGTTTATGTTGTCTGCAAGTTTGAAGCCTCTGTTCAAAGCTGATACCGAGTCTTTTTTGTCATGTAAATGGTTGCTCTTTCCATCCCAAAGACTAATGAATATTTTCTAGAAAGCCAAATACATAGATAGACACTTAAGAGTTGTCATCATCTTCCAGTTGTACAACTTAATTATCCCCGTGACTAGTTGGACCTTTCTCAATTCTCATTAACATAATGTGTCAAGGGCTCACCCTGATCTAACTGGACAATACACCATTAGTATGTTCACTTTTCAGCGCGTGGGTGTATTTAGAACCCATTTCCAGCTATTAAAAATAAAAAATTTCCCCTTTTACCCTTTCGTTTTCCCAAATTGGAAACCTTTATTTGATATGGCAAGTATTTTTATAATACTAAAAGCAGAAAAGACTGTTCAAATTATAGAGTTTTGTAGTCAAAGAGGTATAGAAACAAACCAAAAATCCTCTCTTCTTCCTTACAAAGATTCTAGTACTTCTAATAGAGACTCAGTTATATATATGGGGATATATTTCTGTTTGCACTAGAAATGGAACAACATCATGCAATTCAATTTATTTTCTGAATCAAATTGCCCTTATATTTGGAGCATCTTAAGATCCTCTCCCTACATATGACCCACCATATGTAAGATGAGATTATGCTCCATCTTCTTTTCTGATTTAATGATCCTCCAATTTGCTAGCTTGACAGCAGTCCCAGAGTTTTCTCTGGCATTGTCCAACTCAAACCTGCCATAACCAGAAAGATGCCCAATAAATGTGTAGTCACTTTACAATGTAGAAACATGTAGCTATTTGTTTATGCATTTTCCCAACATAGATGGAAAATTGAACAGAGTTTTGTTCCCCTCCTTTTAAGGTTCGCTCAAGTTAAACTTGCCTCCTCCTTACCAGCCAACCAAAGCAAGCCATCTTGTCTGGGATTTTAACCTTCCATATGTGCTTCGGAGGCCATAATTCAGTTTGATTGTTGGTGTGGTTCAGATGATTTTACGAAGAAGCTTCTGAGTTGTGCCCTAGCCACCATAATTTATCTTGATTCCGGTTCACCACTGTGAACTGATTGAGTGTGTTGAAAATCAGTGAATCTAGCAATCTCCCAATCATTCACTGGTCTCTTAAAAGTTAAAACCGAGATTCCACCCCTGTGCAGTCCATACTTCAGTAGTGGTGGGCTCTTCTGTTGCTGGTTTAGAGTGTAGATATTAAAGAATAGTAGCTTGAGGGGCCAAACCAGTTGTCTTCCCAAAAAGACGTGTCTTGCCAATTTCCAATTCTGTAGCTGATCCTAATTATTTGCCAAAGAGCGTTGATAGATTTCCACACACTAAGGGGTTGTTTGATTGCTAGTTAGGAAGGGAGTTATTCATGTATTAAAACTAGCATAGCTAATATCATGTTTGTTTAGCTTTTAATTGCTTTGTATAAAATGCAGCAAACCATGTATAGTGTTCGGTTATCAATTATCATTTTTCAATTTCACATTAATAAGACATGTTTAAGTCAATGAGTCAATTTATGTATTGTTTTATGCGGAGTAGAAGATGGAATAACTAATACATGGATTAGTAATACATAAATAACTAATCCATGCATAGCTCCAATGAACAACCATATGACCCCGAACACTATAAGCAGTGGTCACCTCCTTTGTTTTCCAGAAGCACTCCTCTCTATGTTTTCCTTTGATTACTTTCTTCCGCAGGAAGTGATCTTCATAGGGTATCTCCATAACCATTTTATGAGAAGACTTTGATTTTATTTCCTCAAATTCGATATACCTAGGCTTCCGTTCCTGGTTTTCTGTTTGACAAGATGAAAACCTCCCCTTTCCTTGTTGTCTTGCCACAAAAAATTCCTTAGTGAGGGAGTTGTTATGGTGATGATTTCAAAATGAAGCTTTTGGAAATTCTTCTACGTGTTGTCAGTTGTGGTGGTTTTTTTAAAAATTATTGCATCTCAAAAATTTATACATGACAATTTTTTTAAAAGAAAATAACGTGTCGTTATTTTATTGGTTCATTCGACATGTCAGCAACGATTGCACACCATGTTGTTTAGAACTGGCGTCCAAAAGACACACTTATGCCATTGAGGTGTCTAATTTGTTACAAGGAAGTTTGAAGTGTCTAATTGGCAGTTGGTACTTGGTGATAACTTTTAGCGTCTTTCTTTGTGTTTTGCCTTCCTAGAATAATGTTTAGTGTGCCTTCCTCCTCTTGATCTGCCTTTTTATCTTTTATTAACAGCCTGCTCTCTTGTTTTACTTGCATGTCTTGCTTTCCACCGACTCAGCGATGTATGGAAGTTTACTCTCTTTTTCTGTTGGGGTATATTTGATATTCATGCAATAACAAGTTTTTCAATTTTGCAGCAAAGGCCACATCTTCCAGTCCGCCCCATTCCTTCTCAGCTATGGTGCAAGAACTTTGGAACAAAAGACTACTAGTTTTGTTAGTGAAACAACAATAGTAGCGTGCTGTGGGGAAGATGATCACCTTGCCTTCTGTATTTGGATTCTGAACTGCATTTCATGGTTACTTTTTATTCGAAATGGTGTGACATATAATGGCAATGTAATGGAATAAACATGACACTGCGTGCTTTTTTACAAATGATTAAAGCCTGTCAAAACAATTTTTCATGATGGTTACCATTTTTCCTTTTTTATCTTAAAATTATGTGTCCTCACCAAAGGGATTTTCCTTGTCAGTCCACCAATATACTAGAAAGGTGCAGTACAAGTATGTATTCTGCTAGCCCTCATGACTATCTGTACAATTTGGACTTGATTCTGTGTTACTTCCACCTTGTGCCCATACCCACAGATAATGCATCCTGGCACGTTGTTGAGCGTCTTTGAAGTATTGTTCGTCTTGCTCATCCACCATGTATCACCCTTGCTTTCTATCTAAGTAGATCCAGAAGAAGCAAAATAAGTGAATTCTTATATTTGCCTTACATTTGGTGTGTATGATGCAGGTATTGGTGAGAGATTGTAACTGAGGATTAGGTTACAATCATAATCTTTCTTCTTATTAGCTCGACTAGTTGAGCTCAAATGCCAAGAGCAAGTTCAACTTGTTATCTACAACACAACTCATCCTCAAGTAGATCAATGAATGTATGATTTTTCGTAAACCTAGTTGAGTAAAATACTTTAAATCATCAAGATAAGGGGCATTGGTGACATCGAAAATGTGAGAACTATTTTGGTGGCAAACTAAATGAAGCGATCATAATATTTTTGGTTCCTCACTTGTTTGTAAATTTTGATTGTGATATAGAAATTACACTTGTCTTTGAATAATTAAAATATGTATATTTAGTTTCTTTTGTGCCAGAAATATACTATATTTGAACTATTTTTAAAAGTATATTATTTGTCATTCGATATGAAGTAAAAATACAAGTTTAACACAAGTATGATCACATGAATAATTAAATAGTGAAACATTAATAATTGTTGAAATTTGTGAATATTGACAAGTAAAAGGATAAAAAGGATACATTTCAAGTACTTAGTCATTTCAACTAAAATAAAAAGGCACATTTTTTTATTTTTGGGGTAAAAAAAAAGGGACATTTCATTATAGTCCTTGTGATTATAGTTGTTTTGGCCAAACTACTAAAATGACATTATTTTGAAAAATGTTTTTTTTTTTTTCCGAAAGTTGCTTTCAAAAAAGTAATTTTTGGTGAGAAATAATGTATCCAATCAATAAAATTTAAAAATACTTTTAAGCAACAATTAATGTTTGACCAAATTTTTTAAAAGTAATTTTAAGTGTATTTTTTTCTCAAACGTACTTTTCAAAAAAATATTTTTGAGAAAAAAACCTATATATTTTTTCAGTTTCTAAAAAACAACTTCTGATACTGTCTAAAACTTCTCATACCTACTATTGCTAACTCACCCGGCTGTGCATGTCCATCAATGACTGAAGCTACAAGTGATCTTATTTCTATTGTTAATTGACAAGTCAAATTGAGATCAAGACATTAGTGACTGACTATGTTGCTTGTACTCTTCAAAAATATCAATGAGTGCGTATTAAATTCTCCAAAAGTAGTGTATTTTTGGAGGTTGCGGCAGTGAAAGTGAAGAATCCACACAACTTTGATTAGTGATACTCCTCAAAGATCCAGAAAAATAAACTATCAAGTGATTATGTTGGCACCACAATAGGAGCAACAAAGCTGTGAATTGACATATCATATTTAAATGTAATGTAACAAACACAGAAAGATAACAGGAGAAAGAGCACATGCAGCAAACAAACAAACATCTTCTTAGCCTAATCTTCTAAATTGCAGCTAGGTTGCTAGTACAACTAACAGTTCCCCACTCACGATGTCCCGGGTCACCTACAAAATCCGCTGTTATAATCTTTTTGATCAGTATTTTACCCGTGTACACCTGGCCTAGCTGTCATCCACCGTGGCATCTGACATGGATTTAGGCTCCACTTTATTCACAACATGTAGATACTATATCATTAGCTGGTTATCAAAACCAAAGATGAGGACTCTTCATCCTTTGATGTCACTGAAAAATCGTGCTCTTATGGTAAACCCTTCGTAGGCTCTGAAATAATAGTTTTCTCAGATTCAAAGTCTTGACCTCCCCACTTGCGTAGGTGCTCTACAGACTGCTAAACCTGCATTTCATTTTCTTATGATTACACATGACTAAAAATCACACTGAAAGGGAAGGTTCAACAAAAATCTGTAACAAACTAAGTATTTAACTAGTATTGCTTCATCTGCAATTTTCAAAGAAAAGAGGAGGAACAGAAAATTCAGCATTAGTCAAACAACTCCCCTTGTGCAATGACTTTCAAACAAAAATGGAACATGGAAAAAAAACCCTACGTCGTCTATAGGATAATCAGGTTACAGAAGATGAACAACTAATTCCTATCTAGAATGAGTAAAGTTAATTTGTTTTGGAGTTTTAAATTGTACAAAAATCACCAACCGTTTTACTTACCTCTTTATTCCAATCAGTTCTATAGAGTACAAATGAGAGTAGCAGTGTCTGTAAAGCAAGTCCTGCTATCATTCCTCCCTGTTATTGATAAGGTTTGGAGAGAATAACTTGTTTATTGCTCAATGATTACAGTGATATAAATACATAAAGAGTACTAACTAACTATGGAAACTACATAATCAAATCCCTGTAAATCAGCTAGACTACCATATATACAATATTGTGCAGCTGTAAATTGATTCTGTAACACTCCCCCTCAAGCTGGAGCATAGATATTGATCATGCCTAACTTGTTACAAAAGTAATCAACTCGAGTTCCATTTAACGCTTTTGTGAACAAATCAACTAGTTGCTCTCCTGTCTTCACGTAACCAGTGGAAATCAATTTTTTCTGAATCTTCTCACGAATAAAATGACAATCAACCTCAATATATTTAGTTCTTTCATGATACACCGGATTTGAGGCAGTATGAAAAGCAGCTTGATTATCACACCAGAGCTTAGCTGGTGTATGATGCTTTATCCCAATTTCTGTTAAAAGGTGATGTATCCACATAATCTCACAAGTAGATTGTGACATAGCTCTGTACTCGAATTCTGCACTAGATCGAGATACAACACCTTGTTTCTTACTTCTCCATGAAACTAAGTTCCCTCCAACAAACACACAATAGCCTGTAGTCAATCTCCTATCAATTTTGGATCCAGCATAATCAGCATCTGTAAAACACTCAACACGAGTATGACCTTGATTGGTATACAATACGCCAAGTCCAGGGGCTCCTTTCAAGTAACACAAAATTTGTTCCAAAGCTTCCCAATGTTTAATCGTAGGTGTGGACATAAACTGGCTAACAACACTTACTGCAAAAGCAATAATATCCAGGCGAGTCACAGTAAGGTAGTTTAACTTCCCAACTAACCTTCTATATTTCTATGGATCATCAAAAGGATCACTATCATCTGTCATAAGATGCACATTGGGAACCATTGGAGTACTACAAGGTCTGCCTCCCAACTTTCTAGTGTCAGCAAGCAAGTCAAGAATATACTTTCTCTGAGACAGAAAAATTCCCTTCTTTCTTCTATTTTCTTCTACTCCCAAAAAGTATCTTAACGGGCCCAAATCCTTCATTTGAAATCTGGTATGTACGAAAGACTTAAGGGAAGAAATCCCCGCATAATCACTTCCTGTGATGACAATGTCATC
Organism: Solanum piurae; assembly: GCA_029582685.1. Lineage (NCBI taxonomy): Eukaryota > Viridiplantae > Streptophyta > Magnoliopsida > Solanales > Solanaceae > Solanum > Solanum piurae. The sequence goes on from JAJOOO010001794.1 coordinate 16,637, forward strand.
AACATATACAACAAGGAGAATAGAGCCAAATGTTGATTGCCGATAGAAGACTGAGTGATCACATTTGCTCATTTTCAACCCAAAATCTTGAACTACCTCACTAAACTTGTCAAACCAAGCTCGTGGACTTTGCTTCAAGCCATACAAAAACTTCTTCAAATGACAAACTTTCGAATACTCCCCTTGAGCAACAAAACCGGGTGGTTGCTCCATATAAACTTCCTCCTGAAGATCACCATTAAGGAATGCATTCTTGATATCTAACTGATGCAAAGGCCAATTCTCAGAAGTAGCTAGAGAAATGAACAACCAAACAGAAGTGAGTTTGGCAACCAGAGAGAATGTGTCTGAATAATCTACCCCATATATTTGTGCATACCCTTTAGCCACAAGTCTAGCCTTAAGTCTTTCTACAGAACCATCTGGATTAACTTTAACTGTGAAGACCCACTTACATCCCACTAGTTTCTTTCTCTTTGGTAAATCCACCAAATCTCATATGTGATTTTCCTCTAAGGCATGTATTTCATCCAATATTGCATTAGACCATCCTGGATGGTACAAAGCCTCCTTCACTGTTTTGGGTACAGAGATGGAGTCTAGAGAAGCAATCAATGATCTATACGTGGAGGATAAGCGGTCATAGGAAACAAAATTAGCAATAGAATATGTGGATTTGCAAGTGTGTGTACCTTTGCAAAGAGCAATAGGAAGGTCAAGATTTATGAAGGATCAGGTGACCGAACAGGTGCATGACAAGTATCATCAGTCTCTCGCCTCCTTGAATAGAACAATTGGCGGTCTTGCTACCACATATAGATCAGGTACTGAAGGTACAACAATTGAGTGGTGATCAACAGAAGGACTGAGAGATGGAGGAACAACATTAGATTGTTTTGTCAAAACATGAGTGACTTGATAGACTAACCACTCATCTTCCTCCCCCTGACTTATAGAATTAGGAGGCGCATAGAAAAATGGTGTGGTCTCTGAAAATACCACATCAGTTGACACAAGATATTTGCCAAGTTCAGTAGAATAACACCGATACCCTTTCTGAAGGCGAGAATAACCTAGAAAAACACATTTCAATGCCTTAGGATCTAACTTGGTAATACATGGTCGAACATCTTGAACATAACATGTGCTTCCAAACACCTTCGATTCCACCGAAAATAGTGACTTATTAGAAAAAAGAACACTATAAGGTGTATTACCAACAAGCACAGTAGATGACATGCGATTAATCAGAAAACAGGCTGTAGAGACTGCATCTGCCCACAATTGTTTAGGAACCTTCATCTGGAATAAAAGTGCCCGAGTTGTCTCAAGTAGATGTTTATTCTTCCTCTCAAAAACTCCATTTTGAGAGGGTGTATCAACACATGAGGACTGGTGGAGAATATCATGTTGTCTCAAATATGATTGAAACAAATCTGACATATATTCTTTAGCGTTGTCACTTCTTAGAGTGCGAACCGAAGCATTGAATTGGGTTTTAACTTCAGCAAAGAAGGCACAAAAGTGAGTAAACACTTCAGAGCGACTCTTCATAAAATAAATCCAAGTCATCCGAGAGAAATCATCCACAAAAGTGACAAAATACCTATGTCCCGTTTTGGATGTGACTGAACATGGTCCCCAAACGTCAGAATGAAATAACTCAAAAGCCGACTCAGCTCGTTTATTAACCCTTGGACCTACTGAGTTGCGATGATGTTTTGCAAATCGACATGACTCACATTCCAGTGAAGAAATATTCTGAAATTGAGGACAAAACTTTTTTAACAGAGGTAAAGAAGGATGGCCCAATCGACAATGTGCTTTAAACAGAGACACGACACTTGATCAGGCTACAGACTGAGGCTCCCATTCATCAAAGATATAGAGATCATCAGATACATATTCTTTACCAATAATCTGATTTGTTGTAAGATCACGAAACAGGCAATAATCGGGAAAGAAAGATATATAGCAATTAAGGTCTCTGGTAACTTTGCTAACAGAAATCAAATTAAAGGCCAACTTTGGTAGACTTAATATAGATGACAGGGTAATAGATGAGGTTGGTTTAACAATCCCATATCCAACACTGTTGCAAGTTGATCCATCAGCTACAGTAACCGGGGAGGGTGCTTTGTGTGATTGAAAGCTAGAAAATACATTAGGATTACCTGTCATGTGATTTGTTGCACCTGAATCAATCACCCATTTATTTGAAGACGTGATAAGACATGACTCCGTAAAAGCATTAACGGAAGTAGGTTCCTTCACTGATTTATGATATTGAGAGATTTTAGCAATTTCTTCCACCAAAACCAAAACTTTTTTATCATATAATGAACTTGAAGCAGTCATTTCCCTAAACTCACTATATCAAATCAGAATAATAGAGAAATTGCCAAAGCTCTCCGATCAGAATACTAGAGAAGCTGCCAAAGCTTTGCACCAAAATGTTATCCCAACAATTTTGTCCATGCCAACAAGTCAGATTGTTTGAATCAACTCAAAAAGAGATCCACTCACATATAAAGGTCTTAACAATGAAGCAGCCAACTCTCAGCTAAAGGGTTCAAACTCAAATAAACTGAAACACCCAGTTGTTCTAGAGATGGTCCAGAAAATAAAATATGAAATACCCAAATGATCCAGATGTGAAACTAATTGAACAGTGGAGAATAAAATTCGAACAATAACAACAAAATTCAAACAACGTTGCAGCTCAAAACAGATCAAAGCGACAGACAAAGAAATTCGAACTTAAATATGACCAAAAGAAATCACAGAACCTTGTTGTTGATGATTATTCTTCAAAACTTGGTCCAATATCCAGAAGACTACCATAAGTCGACTAAGAATTTCAAGGTATCACAAATCAGGAATCTAGACCAAGATTGGTCCACACACGCGCCTCCACGTCTGGCTAATTTCGGTGACGACCAGCCGTGAAGTTGATAGACTACACTTTCTAATTCGACAAGGCTCTGATACCATGTTATTGATAAGGTTTGGAAAGAATAACTTGTTTATTGCTCAATGATTACAGTGATATAAATACATAAAGAGTACTAACTAATCATGGAAAATAAATAATAAAATCCCTACAAATCAGCTAGACTACCATATATACAATAATGTGCGGCTGTAAATTGATTCTGTAACACTCCCCATAGACCTTGCAAGATATAATCCATAATTCGGATAAATTGAATTTTTGTCATAATGTTTTTAAGTTGAAAAAAGTTGTGAGATACTAAAACGAAGTATTTCCTATAAAAGATGTTTACAAATGCAGTGTGAGATTAAACTTTGATATACTTAATGTTTGTAACTTTTAGAATGAGTTTATTTACCACGACTCCAAGGTTAAGGTTAGAGACATAACCAATCGTATATCCTAGAGGAATACCAAAAACATAGTAAGATCTCAAATTGATATAAGCCACTAGACCTTGCCATCCACCTCCAATAGCAACACCTGCAAAATAATATTTGCTATATAATAAGGACTACAAAGACGAAGACACTTTCAACCATAGAACCAGTAAAAATGGAATAAACACAACACATGTTAACACTACTAAGAACCATGGTTATTCCGAGAAGCCAAGCAAGGTCAGCAACAACTCGTTGCAAATCCTTGTTATTTGTGAAAAGAATGGCCATATGATTTCTTACAGCCAGTAGAGTATCCCAATGAGGAGTGATTGAAATACTACACTATATTTGGTAGCCATGGGCCGACCTAGCCCAAGCTCATTTGAGACTCGAACGCTGAAAGAGTGACGATGCATTAAAACAAACTCAAAAACAAATGGAGTACATTTTTGTAAGAGTTTTTAGACTTAATTACCTTATGGCAGCATTGATTCCAATGCACAACATTGCATCCATCAACATTTATGCTGAAAGACAAAAAAGAAGAAAGAAAGATACATGTTTGATGAAAGAGCTCACAACATTTTATCTCATCTATGTACATTTGTCCAATTCAATCAACTACGTTAATGATTAAACTTAATTGTCCAATTAAAGCAATTGTGCAGTTAAGCTTCAATTTCAGTACTCTAAAGAAAGTGAACTGAGACCCCCAGCCTCAAGGTGTTGTGCCCTGAGGCCAACCCCCGCCCTTCCTATCCTCGAGTCGTCGTTCCCTGAGGCCCACCCCACCCCCCGACCTCGAGGCATTGTGCCGCAAGGCCTACCCCCCGCCCCCCGGCCTCAAGGCATTGTGCATCGAGGCCTACCCTCGCCTCCGACCTCGAGGCATCGTGCCCCGAGGGCGCCCCGCCGACCTTGAGGTGTCGTTCCCCGAGGCCCCACCCTCCGGCCTCGAAGCGCTGTGCCCCGAGACCCATCCCTCCCCCCCCGGCCTCGAGGCGCCGTGCCTCAAGGCCCACTCATACCCTCTGCCTCGAAACGTCGTTCCCCTAGGTCTTCTCCCGTCCTCTCGGCCTAGAGGCTAACCCCCGCCCCCCGGCCTCGAGGCGCTGTACCTTAAGGCCGCACACCTTCTCTCTGGCCTCAAGGTGTCATGCCCCGAGGTTCGCCTCTACCCCCCTTCCCCTCCGGCCTCGAGACGCCTTTCCTCGAGGCCCCACCCCCGCTTCCCGACCTCAAGGAGCTGTGTATCGAGGCCTACCCCGCCCCCCAGCTTCGAGGCACTGTGCCTTGAGGCCCCACACCTGCCCCCCGGCATCGAGGTGTCGTACCATGATGCCCCACCTACGCCCCCCGGCCTCGAGGCGCCGTGCCCCAAGGCCCCGCCCCCTGACCTTGAGGTGTCGTGACCCGAACACCCCCTAAGCACCATGCCCTGAGGCCCAACTTTGCCCCCCCCCCGGCCTCGAGGTGTCGTGCCCCGAGGCTCTCTCCGGCCTCGAGGCGTTGTGCAACGAGCTCCACCCTGCCCCTCAGCCTCAAGTTGTTGTGCCCCGAGGCCCACCCAATCCCACCCGTCCTCGATGCGTTGTGCCTCAAGGCCCTGCCTGCCTCGACTCCATTTGCAACACCGGTATAATACGTTAGTTTTAGAGCCACTGCAATGTTTTACTTCTGTGAATCAAGATCATATATTTGAGGTGCATAGATCTCCTTATATTTTCTGTAATATATCATTTCCCATATTAATGTCTTACAGATATGCTTGTAATATTTGAGGAAAAAAGAAAATGAAAAGCTAAGGAATTTTTTTCTCAATATAATAGAATGTTTAACTGCAGTTCAGATTCCAGTATATAGGCTTGGGATGAATTGAAAAGAGAATTATGCAAACCTATATCTAGAAAGTATACATATGTTAGGACTTCATTCCACTTAACTTCATTGTCAGAATGGGCTTGGATAAATTACATTATGTTGGCTGTATTTTTCCCTGACTGCTAGTAAGCTAGAATTGTTATTGTTGCAACAAAGACTATGTAGTGCCATGACATAATCTCGTAAATCAGAGGGTTGGTACAGAGTATAATGCCTCAACGTGGAGTTCTGTATTAGGAGTTTCCAAAAGTCAAATTTTATAAGAATATATATTTGTTTAAAGGAGAATAAGAAGGGAAAATACATTATAATTGTTTATATGATTGTCACAATGTTAATTTCTACATACCCAAGGTTTCATCGAAGGGAAAAGAACATATTTTTTGCCAAGAAAGTTGTAGAAGCAGCAATGAGTGATGGAGTAACAAAGCATGTTGTATTCTAAAAGATGGAGTTCTGGGATGCAGCTAGCCAAGTATTCCAACTGCAGTGACAAAACCTGTAGATGCTTATCAAATTTTAATCATTTATGTTTCCTATATAAAACATATTGGAGAATTATCAACCTTAAGTGAAGAGGTTACCTCATTAAGTCCTTGAGCAGCACGAACAAACCTCTTGCAGTATATCTCACCAATAAGTTCCTAAATCATCATACTCAAAAGCAACTACTAGATAATGGTAAGATATTAACCTCAGAAAGCATTTGGCTGTTGGAGCTGTCATTTTAAACTTCAAGTAATTTAAAACAGCAGACTCCATTTGCAACACCAGCATAATACTTAAGTCTTAGTGCCACTGCAAAGTTTAATGACTGCAGATTCTGTGAATCAAGATCATATACCCCCTCCTTGAAGTAAGTAGGAGAGTTCTGTAATGACAAGGAATTGACATTTTTGAAATAAAAGATGTAACCCTTAGCATTCATACTAAAAATAAACAAAACTCAAGCGAAAAGAATAACAGATCTTACTCAACTATTATGATAATCGACCTTAAAACTCCTACGCCTACTCGAAGATAGAATCGACATTAACAAACAAATAAAGGAATTGGTACAGAGGGCAACACAGGTTCAAGATGATGAAAAACCAAAGAAACAAAAATGCAGACTGTAATGACAAGGAATTGACTTTTTTGAAATAAGATATGTCACAAATTTAGACATTCATACTAAAAATAAACAAAACTCAAGTGAAAAGAATAACAGATCTTACTCAGCTATTATGATAATCAACCCTAAAACTCCTACACCTACTCGAAGACAGAATCAACATTAACAAGCAAATAAAGGAATTGGTACAGAGGGTAACAAAAATTCAAGATGATGAAAAACCAAAGAAACAAAAATGCAGAATGTAATGACAAGGAATTGACATTTTTGAAATAAAAGATGTAATGACGGCGCCCCCTTCTCGCCCTGTGGCGCCGTGCCTCGACCCCCCTCCCGCCTCGAGGCCCCGTGCCTCGTGGCCCTCAAGTTGCCCCCCCCCCCAGGCAGCACTCATCGATTCCCCTTGCCCCGAGGTCCCCCCCCCCAACTTAATGCTTCGATTCATATATTCATATAGATAACAAAGAGAAGATAAAGAAGAAAAAAGTGAGTTGGTTCTGTCTCTCTAACCTTTCACAATAAAGGTAATGAAAAGGAAGGGACACAAGGTCTCATTTTATCCTATCAATATTGATCATTTTCATGTACATGGTTATGAGTAAATCACTATGGAAATACTAAAAGGACTTCTGTACAAGTTGTGCTGAAGTTTCACAAATTAATCAAGAAAAAGGATATGAGAAAAGGAACACTTATTCTGAACAAAACAAGGAACGAGCAGAAGACATGCTTAAGGCGTTTCTCACATTTAAAATGACCTTAAAAAGGATCTCTATAACCAATCCAGGAAATTTACTCAAAAAAAATCATGTCAAACTTTAATGATTTGTTCAGTTCTAATGAAACAGAGCAATCAAACTCAATTCTAATGAAACAGAGCTTCTCATATTCAATCACGAAGGATTTTTTTCTTATGCAACTTTAATGTCATAAGCTTATAGTAGATTGAATAATCAAGTGACCAATATCAGTGCACTTACAGTTTGAGGATTTGGATCAATGATTTTTCGAACCAACTATATTGCACCAGGAGAAAACCAAAATAGACAGGAAAATTCAGCAGCCTTGATCTGTGTGAATATTAAAAGCAATAAGAAATTTGTGGAAAACAAACCATAACATTTAACATATAGTAAGCCGCACATAAGAACAAAAAATAACTTTAACATATAGCAAGCAGTGTACAAGTGATGCAAAAGCTCAAATTAATCTAATAAAAACAAACAAACAAACAACCAAATAATGATAATAATAAAAAACACAAGGAGCTAACTCATGCAGAAGAAGATGAAATTAGAAAAACGGAACAATAATTTTTTAATGAGAGTAGTGTGGTCGATGCCAAGTGAAAGAGAGCTTATCCTTCACACTTCAAGATGCCTTAGCACCTGGTGTTTAACAGAGGTCAGAGAGAAGGATAAAGTATATCAATCAACTCATTACACCTCAATCCTAAATAGACTTATACCATCTAAAAGCCCTAATTAAAGACATCCATAGAGAAAAACAGAGACTATTTTTCAAAAAAACAAGTTGTTGTTGCAACCAGTGTCAAAAGGAAAATGAACAAGGGGGATAATTTACTTTTGAAAATCCAGGCACTAGCAAGACCAAAAGCCTTGAACCCCACGATATTCTCATTTAGCAATTCCTTTTACAAAAATGCAATATACAAAGATAACAACAAGGAATAAGCAATTGTAACCTTTTGTTTGTAGCAACTCCAAACAACTTATTCAGACTGTAATGACAAGGAATTGATATTTTTGAAATAAACAAAACTCAAGCGAAAAGAATAACAGATCTTACTCAACTATTATGATAATCGACCCTAAAACTCCTACGCCTGCTTGAAGACAGAATCGACATAAACAAACAAATAAAGGAATTGGTACATAGGGTAACACAAATTCAAGATGATGAAAAACCAAAGACACAAAAATGTAGACTGTAAAGACAAGGAATTGACATTTTTGAAATAAGAGATATAACCCATTTAGACATTCATACTAAAACTAAACAAAAAAGCAAAAAAAATAACAGATCTTACTCAGCTATTATGATAATCGACCCTAAAACTCCCACACCTACTTGAGAAGACAGAATCGACATTAACAAGCAAATAAAGGAATTGGTACAAAGGGTAACACAAATTCAAGATGATGAAAAACCAAAGAAACAAAAATGCAGACTGTAATGATCACAAGGAATTGACATTTTTGAAATAAGAGATATAACTCATTTAGACATTCATACTAAAAATAAACAAAACTCAAGTGAAAAGAATAACAGATCTTACTCAACTATTATGATAATCGGCCCTAAAACTCCTACGCCTACTTGAAGACAGAATCGACATTAACAAACAAATAAAGGAATCGATACAGAGGGCAACACAAATTCAAGATGATGAAAAACCAAAAACATAAAAATGCACTCAAACAACTTAACGCTTTGATTCATATATTTAATTTAAACATAAGGAGATAGATAGCTTATGATCACAACAGATTCATAACAAAAAGAAGACAAGAACAAAATTGAGTTGGGCAGAGTAATTCAAATATTGTGTTTCTATCTCCAACCTTTCTCTATACATTCTTAGTTGATCTAGGGTAATTTATTATTAGGCCTAGTAGAGGTAGTGGAAAAATGACAAAAAAAAGTAACAGAATTAGGGTAAGTGTTATGACATGGTGAAGGAGGCACATAACCTTTTGGAAGCATTGCTATATACATTCTTTTTCTGTTCCAATTATGATCTGATGAAACCCTGTTCTTTAACTTTAACGTTCTTGTCTTCATCTTCTTCGTATTCGTCGTCATCAACCCTCCTCCTTCTTGATTCTTGATCACGTGGAGATGATGGAGCTTCTGATGGTGACCATCCAAGATTCTTGGAATACTGGAATTCTTTTGAACAAATAGAAGAGAGGTAATAAAAGAAGAAGAAGAACAGATTGATTATCTGGCCAAATTTTCTGATCATTTAGTATTATCCTTACCCATATACATTTTTAAGAGAATTCTAATTTGGAAATAACGGATTGATTATCTTGTTTGACTTATATATATAAGCAATCCTTTTGGGTAGAGTAGATATTCATTGTTACAATTAAATGGAACTACACTTACTAGTCTCATATTAGATGAACACTTTTTATTTTTAAATGTCATATTAATTGTAAGGGTAAGTGGGAAAAAAATTAATTAATTCTCTTCTAATTTAAGTGATTAAATAATACTCCCTCCGTCCACTTTTATTTGTCATGTTACACTTTTTGAAAGTCAATTTGACTAATATTGAAAGTTAAACTAGATTACATTAATTCGATATTTTAAACAAAAAATTTAGATATTCAAAAACCATACGAAAAGTACTATACATTGTAATTTTTTGCGTATTAATATGACGAAAAAAGGACATCGTAAAATGTTAGTCAAAGTCTTTATAGTTTGACTCTAAAAAGAGAAACTATGACAATTAAAAGTGGACGGAGGTAGTATGAGACAAATACTTTTAGTAAGATGTTCATCTAATATTAGACGGACAGAGTAATATATGTATAGGTATATGGGAGAGAAGCATAATTAGGCTCGTGCTAATGTTAACATGCCGTGGAACATCCATACTATTAGATTCGAAATTAATGTAACACTTCTATTTCACTTACCCAATGATCTAACTATCATTAGCACCCTCCTTAAGGTAATTTATTGACTCAAAAAAAGAAGAAGCAAAAGCGTCCAAATATTATGCAAGTAAAAATGATACTTTAATTGACATACTCTTTTAAATATTTCTACTATTTTTAGAATAATTGTGATAGTTTATGTAATAATTGAGTCAATTAAAAAGGTTTTCAAACTAAAATCAATAGGAACTTGTCTAAGATATAAATATGTGTGGTGTTATATAACGTACAATAATTTATATATCATATTCATAGCTTATGAATTATTACAAGAAATATTATACTCTTAATTGAAGAAAAAGAAAAATTAATAATCAAATTATAATTAACTATCATGTATTTCAAATAATATCTGTCATTTTCTCTCCACTTATAGTAAGGACCATTTCCAAATCCAAGAGTGTATGCAATTCATGGGAAAGCACCATCACTTACCTCTACTCCATGAAAGCTCACTTATGCAACTCTAAATCTATCGTGATTAAACACACAAAAGAGAAAGATTATGTTTCTGTCTGACCATCAAAATACTGATCATCAAAATAAATCATAAGGATAGGGCAAATTCCCAATTTGAAAATTGAATTTCTTTTCGAGGACAAAGAATTTACCAAAGATTGATGAACAAATTGGAATGGATTGCCATCTGATCTTGGCCTCCACCTAGCATGTTCTCGCTTCTGGGTTGTCGGGGTCACTGGGAACTGGGAAGAAAACGATTAAGGTACGCATCTGGTTGTTCGCTGGTGTACCCTATCGTTGTTGAACTATGGTATGTTGAATGTTACAGAGTTGGTAACTGTATTGTTGGAATGTGAATGTTGGAATATTGTGAACATTGATCATAAAAGGATTAGATTTCAAATTAGAATATGGCTGTATGAGTTTCATTTATAGTCAATTCTAATTAAGAAGGTAATGAAATTAAATTAATTTACTAAATTTGGCTAGGATTTAAGTTAAATTAATTAACAATCTTTTTAAATATAGAAGGTTCAATGAAATTGTGCACTATATATATAGTTCCTATCAGCCAGGAGACTTTGTTAAACATAGAAGGTCAATGAAATAGTGCACTATATATATAGCTCCTATCGGGAAACTTGTTAAATGTGGAAGGTTCAAGTAAATCATGCACTATATATATATAGAGAGAGAGAGAGAGCGCTCCTATCGATGAGGAAACTTGTTAAAGGTTGAAGGTTCAAACAAGGTAAACAATGCACTATATATATAGCTCATATCGGCCAAGAGACTTTGTTAAATGTAGAAGGTTCAAGCAACGTAAACCATGAACAATATATAGCTCCTATCGGCCGGAAAACTTTGTTAAATGTAGAAGGTGCAAGCAAGGGATGCGGTTAGACAATACTAAAAAAAATCACCATTTTCCTATTGAAAAATGTTGAGTGAATATTTCCACAACATATTTTGATGGAATCAGTGAAAAAAAAAATAATAGTGTCTTCACATAAAAAAACTACCAATATTTCAGCGAAAAATCTTCTTCCCACCATGCGTTTTTCCAATCAGTTGATTCAATGAAAAAACATGTTTTATAAGTTCCTTATTGATTTTTAAGTTTTCAATGAGATGTTGAGCTCAAATGCCAAGAGCAAGTTCAACTTGTTATCTGCAAATCTAAGCATGATGTTATCTAGTAACACAACTCATCCTCAAGTAGATCAATGAAATGTACATAGTGTTTGATCAATCTTTTTAAAAGTGAATTAATAAGCCTTTTTTTTTTAGTTTCTAAAAAACCAATTTCTCTACTTTCAAAACTCATTTTCCCTAAAATAAAAAATAAAAAAAATATTTATCCAAAATTCTCACATTTTTAAAAGGCGGAATGACTTGGGAGACCCCTGTACTTGGCTCTGTTTGTAAGTTGGATCCTCCTACTTATCAATTTTAAACCCCTTTGACCATTGATCGAACTTATGTGGCATTGATAATGCTGAATTGGAAATTTACGTGATTACATGCGTTTGACAGTGAGTAAATAAGATATTTTACATAAAAAATATTTAAATAATAGTAATAATAATTATTATTATCAATTTTAAAATAAAATAAATTAAAAACTCATCTTCCTCAACCATCCCTTTCCCACCCCACCCCACCCCTCTCTCCTCCATCCCCAGCCCCCTTCTCTCTTCTTCTTCTTGGAATTTCATCCACCACACCCACGCTCCTCCTCTTCATTCTCTCCTTCATCCACTTTCTCAACCCACACTTCTTTTTCACTACAAATCAGTCGCCCAACCTAACCACTTAGTCTAAAAGTCTTTTAGATTTTAACATTTTAGTCTAAAAGTATTGAGATTATTATTTTTTGGGAAAAGGGTCAAAATTACCCTTGAACTATTCAAAAAGGTTTAAATATACCCCTCATCCACCTTTTGGGCTGAAAATACCCCTTAGTCCACCTATTTGGTTCACTTTTACCCTTTAACACTAACAGACTTTTTTTAAATTAATTTTATTATTATTATTATTACATGGCAGATTTTTACTTGTTGAAATTAAAACCCCACCCGCATGTATAAACTTCTAGATATTACGGATAATTTGGATAGAAATCTGGGTCATGTGACGGGTTAAATAAAGGGGTGAAGGTGGGTCATCGGGCAGCTTCAACTCTAATTTGATTGTTCATCCTCCCGATGAAATCATCAGCTCTCTTGTTCAATTCATTGAGCTCTGCTTCTACACCACCAAATTTGAACTCTTTAAATTTCTCTAATTATTCATTCTCTATAAATTTGTTGTTGCAGTAGTTTCCCCTAATTCCATCCGTCCATCACATTCTCAAGAATTACACTTTTCTTTTTCTCATCCTCATATTTATCATCACATCCACAAAATTCCTTTTTTTTTTCTTTTACTCCAGCTCATATTTTACATTTACACGATAAAAAATAAAAATATTTTGATCTGAAAATCTTAAATTCTCCAACAAGAAAAAAAAATCATCATTTTCTTGCTTTGATGCATAGTTCTGTTTCAATACAGTAGAGGATAAAGAAGAAGAAAAATAGGATCTTATTTGAAGATTTTGGGCCTTGGAGTCTCCAACCAAAAATATGTTTATGAAGTTTTTAACTAAGAAAATGCACTTAGAACTGAAAAATAGAGCATCCAATTTGATTTAGGAAAAGAGTCGAACTGAGAGATTTCTAGAAAGCCGGAGAAAGGGATACCGATCGGGTTTGGGGTGGGATACCATGGGCAATTGGGTCATGTAGCGGGTTAAATGAAGAGGTAAAGATGGAGTTTTAATTTCAGCAAATAGAAATCTGCCATGTAATAATAATAATAATAAAATTAATTTAAGAAAAGTCTGTTAGTGTTAAAGGGTAAAAGTGAACCAAATAGGTGGACTGAGGGGTATTTTCAACCCAAAAGGTGGATGAGGGGTATATTTAAACCTTTTTGAATAGTTCAAGGGTATTTTTGGCCCTTTTCCGTTATTTAAATAGTATGTGCTTAAGAGCTAGTCAGACTGCCAAATAAGAATTAAGATGTCAAGGCAACCCAACTTGTTAGAGATAACGAAGAGCCTTAACTGAAAGTAAGTAGGTCAACATTGAGGGTGCAATTCAAACCCACTTATTCATCCTTATATTAGAAGGAATTCAACGAAGTCAACATTAAGTGTCCAACTGATCTTATCGGCAGCTCCACATGGTATTGAGTTGGGCAATCTTTGCTCTTTAAGTTTCCCAACATGCACAATTGACAATTGTGCTTAAGCTATAATTACTTTTCAGTTGATCCTCCCTCAACCCCACTAAACTCTTCTAGCTACAAAAATCTCCAAATCATTTCTCATTAAGTAATCTCTACCATTGTAAATGTTTGAAAAAAGGGACCTCAGTTGTTGTTTAAGGAGGGCTTCAGGGGTTGACAGGTTCTATAAGAAGTAATTTTATATCAGAATTTTGTTAACCAATGTTTTCTAAAAAAAAAGTGAATTTGAAGCTGTTTATTCCAATACAGTGCAAAGATTTTCTTTTTAATTTGTTGCTTTTACATGAATTACGCAACATCATCACATATCTTAAGAAAATGTAATCTAAAACTTATTTAACATACAGCTTCTCCACACAGTTGGTTCCATGATAGATATGATCATGTATACCAATTGCTTGTCTTTGTCACATATGACCAAACCACTCCCCCCTCCCCAAAAAAAAAAAAATATATATATATAGGTAGAGATTGTTTCTTCCGTCCATATAGGTAGAGATAGTTTATTATTTGATCTATTGAACAGAGAGTGCACAAAATGTGTTAAAGATAAGAAATCTAATGTGAATTACATATTAACAGGGAACATCATATCATTTTAGTTCTCACTAATACATTAGCAGGCTTATCTTACTCAACTTCTTAACCTATGGGACTGCAGAAAAAGATATGTTTATAGTATGCATGACTTGCATTCCTTGTTACCGCTTGCCTAACGCCCTCACATAATTACTTTCTCAACTGATTTTCCCAAATATTTCATCTGGAGTTGATGAATGAGAATCTAAATAACTCTAGATGTATTCTCCATCAATACTGTGCACTTTAATCTCTGTTCACATTCCCCCCCCTAAAACTTATTTCTTAAGGAGATAGAGACCATCAGCATAGCTCGTAACTAGAAAAAAAGATAACTTTTTTTATAACCTGGTGTCGGGGCACCTCTACTAATACTTTGGGGTATCTGATTGAACAGTTGAGAAGAAATCACTGGTGCAATAAACCTACTGCGTCCCACATTTTGACCGGGCAAACAAGCAAAAGATCACAAAAGTTAACAAATAAACAGAGGAGAGGTTATAATGGGTAGAAAGCTAATGAAGAAACTACAAAGTACACACTGTGGCAGCACTAAATAAAATCAATATATTGTAGGAAGGGCTGCAAATATACCTTGGATAGAAAACCATCATAAGAAAGCAAATAATTGCTGTCAGGATGATCCTTTGGAACCACTCTCTCATCCACCCAGAAAACGTGCCATTTGGACCAGTCTATTGAATCAATATATGGTGGCTCCACCAATTTCCTGCAACAAACATTAGCAACCCAAAAAAAATCCCCAAAATGATACTTCCTAGTAGAAACGAAGAGAATTAATCAATCATTACCTGAGAGACTTGATAAGTGAACCACCGGAAACAACCACAGTAAAAGCATCTCTCTCCTTACAAAATTTCTCCGATAAATCCGCAGTGTACTTCGCTAGAGCCACAGCAAGTTCCTCCTCGGAATCGTACACTTTCACTTCCGCTTTACTTTTCCCGGTCACTTTCTCAGCCATTGATGATTTTGTTCTGAACTGAGATCTCGAGGAATTTGTACTCAACACTGAGCTTCTCCGATGCAGGTGGGAGCAGAAAAGTGGCTTTCCAGCAACGGACGGAGAGGTCAACGGAAGAGTTCGTCGGAGAGGAGAGAATCGGGTAGGTGAGATGCGCAAGTTAGCAGAGAGAGCGGGAGGAGAGGAAGCTAAGTTCAGTGCCCACTCTGCCATGTTAAATAAGAATGAAGAGACTTGTCCATCGGCCTTGCGTCCAACAATTGCTTTCTCTCTCCAGTTTTCGCTGCCTTCTGCTGTGGGCTTACACTATATCTGTGCAATATACAGTGATTTCATCTTACGGGTCGAGTTGCTTCCTGTTTTAGGGCAGAAAAATACATAAATGAGTTTTAAAATTTACTCCTTTTTAATCAACATTGAACATTTATCGAATTTATATGTTAGATTTGACGAGAATAAAAGAAAAAAAAGAAGATTTCCACCTGAAATACTAAGAAAGTTCTATTATATTCTAAAATATACAATCACAAAAAAAATTTATACTACACACTAATATAAGATTCAAAGATTAGTCGAAATTATATCTTAAAAAACTATACCAGACTTTAGAAATAAAACAAAAATAGTAACTATAATAATTATACCTGCAAGGTTCCAAATGTGAGTTTCTCCTAATTTTCTTTTTCTTCAAATCTAAGTATCTAACCCATGGGATTTGGTAAATATTGACAGAGATTAAAAATGGGATAGGGTGGGGGAGGGGAAGAGATTAGTAAACCAGATTTTTTCTAAACAAGCAAAGCTTAAACTATTAAAACAATAACTAGAAAGAAGGAAAAAGATATCATGCAAGGTTTCAAATGTTTCTCAAACTCTACAATTAAAACTTGCGCGCATTCAGATATGTTGTTGTTAAAACAGATAAATTTGCTGCCTTTGATGAAAGAAATCTAGAGGATAAAGATAACTTAAATCACCAAAACCTGTTTAGTGCACACAATGCTGATCCACATAACATGAGAACTAAATTATTAACAATTATAGGAAGTAGAGCAGGTAAATATACACCAGTTAAATGCACATGTAATGAATCATCTCAACCACACAAAATAGAGTGCTCCATGAAAAGCCAACCTCCAACACATGCTTTTCTTTTCGTTATTGATAATCGTGGTGTCCGGGCCAGTTTGCACGCACTTAGACTAATTCAACGGGGTACTATCACCTCTAACACATACTGGGTGCTTCAAAACAGATTCCACTGGACCATAAAGTTTATGTCTTTTATAGGTGCAATCGTTTATTTGCCAACAATTCACGCCGACTTTTCGTTGAAAATCGCGAAGGTACCAGAACTAAATGTTAGAGCCTCTCTATTTATATCATCAATAAATTTAAAATAGCATACAACACTCAATCATAGGTAAAACATTTGAAGTGAAAAGAATGGGACCAAAAACATACTTCATAAAAAAATGGGAACAATAACATAAATTCAAGTTAACCAACTTTGCAAAAAGAAAAAGAAAATAGATATGAAAAAAGGAACGAAAAGAATTGTAGTTAGCTAATTTAGATAGCATAATAGGCATTGTCTTCTAAATCAATGGTCAATGACATGATTTTGGTATAGGATTGAGAGAACTGCAGGCTAACATGACTGAAAAAGTTCATCTTTACTCCCTCCAACTCGATTTATGTGATGGTGCTTGACTGGACACATAATTTGAGAAGGAAAGAAAAGACTTTGGACCTTGTCAAGTCTAAAATAAACCATGATATTTCAGTGGCTATAAATCCTCTCATTAAGGGTAAAATGGGCATTTTAAAGTTAAAATGTTACTAAATATAGAAAGGAGTCCTTTCTGGGACTAACTAAAAAGAAAATAGTGTCATATAAAATTAAGACAGAAAGAGTAAAAAAGATGGTGTTTGGGCCAACTTGGTACACCTCAATTATTCCACCAAATACATGCTACCTTCCACTAGTACAGACACTTTATAATTCTGTCTAACAAAGCTTAGGCAGATGGAAATAAAACCCCGAGCTCCACTTATATTAATCACTAGGCCACACTATTAGTTGCTAGATAAAAAAATGTTTTTTAAAACAAAATTGGCAAGTGCTAAATAGGCATTGCCTCTCTATAAACTACCCTGCCAATGTCATGATATTGAAATAGGATTGAGAGAATGTCTATAGGCTAACGTCAAAGAGAGTTTAATTGCACAAAATTACTGACAAAAAAAGTTTTATTTATAAAGCTTGTGTTTAGGCCAGCTTGTGTACACCTCGATTATTCCATCAAGTACCTGCTACCTTCCACCAACAAAGTACGGGAAACTCTATCAAATAAAACTTACACTCTCTGCTGAATATTGAACCATGATCTCTAAGAGTTTCACCCACTTCATAAACCACTAGGTTAGACCCTTGAGTGCCTGATAAAAGGGTACTTTTTTAACACAAAATTGGTGAGAGAACATTGTTGCCACCCTATCTTAATGAACATATGTCAATGCAAATTGTAAGCAAATTGAGAGTTTTAATATATAGTTTTTAACTCTATTATACCTTTTTATTATCAGGATATTTTATAGATATGAAATACAATTCTTTTACCCTTGAACTACCATCCATCTCTCCTCTTTTCAATTAAAGAGAACTAATAAGACATTTTCAAACAGATTAACCATTGCAAAACATAGACAAACAAACCAGAAGGTCTTTTTAAAAAACTTCCAAACACGAAAATAGACACATCTTCCAAATCCAACTATTAAGTGAAACTCTTAGGTAAGGTTTTCCATAACAAGTCTTTTTGCTAACTTCGCATTGCCTTGAGAGAGTTTTACAATATGTTATCGAAATAAATGCATGATATATAAATGAAAACAACCCAAACTATAAACACTACCAAAACTTAATCAATATACAATCTACTCAGCAACGAGAAATAAAAATCAATATGCTCCATTTAAACACAAATATTTACATAACTAATCAATTAAAGCAGGAATCAACCAATCGAAATCCGGAAAACGGATACTTAGTAACAAAAACAGATCAGATCTTGAACAAATGTACCTGAATACCGTAACGAATCGATTATAGGTTAGGTTTATCAGCACTTGGAAGAAGAAGAAGAAAAATTGTATAGAGGAGAGAGAAAGTGGAATGCCTTACTCTCCTCGCTCCTCTATATCTGTGCAATTTACAGTGATTTCATTTTACGGGTCGGGTTGCTTCCTGTTTTAGGGCAGAAAAATACATAAATGAGTTTTAAAATTTACTCCTTTTTAATCAACATTAAATATTTATCGAATTTATATGTTAGATCTAAGATAGTTCTATTATATTCTAAAATATACCTTTATTTCCGTGTCTTCCAGCTACTTTATCGCCTACTTTGATTTCACGTTTCTCTGAAATATATACACGATTCGTTTCAAAAAAAATTATACTACACACTAATATAAGATTAAATATTAAAAAACCATACCAGACTTTAGAAATAAAATAAAAATAGTAACTATAAGAATTATACCTGCAAGGCTCCAAACGTGAGACTCTCCTAATTTTCTTTTTCTTCAAATCTAAGTATCTAACCCATGGGATTCGGTAAATATTGATAGAGATTAAAAATATCTTTTGATAAATTTAACTTGAAGGATCAAATTAGTTGGTGCATACTCGAAAAACTATTTTAAATCTGTCATTAAATGTAAAGAATTATTTCTGTTATTTCCTCTATTTAGGGATTTTCTTGGATGTAAATGCAACATCAACATGGTGGAGTCATATTTAACACATTGTGACACCATTATTTTGGTGACTTTTTCACCTAGAAATGTGTACCTCTGTTATATTAATCAATAATTTGGAAATTATAGTAATTTAATCAAAGTATATTTACTAAAATATAATTTTATATTATTATCAGTTTCATACTGTTAAAATTTCACATTTTGAACCTGATAGCACTTACCATTCAAACCCAATATCACTATTAACTAGTTCAAATTTTAGTAGTTTATAATGCTTCAATAGTAATATTATTTTTAAAATAGTGTATACTTGATAAACCTAAAATAAAAATGAATCATTTCTATTTTATCTAAATAATAATAGCAGAACTAAAATTATTGTGTTTTTTTTAAAAAGAAGTTACAATCTTTCAAAAAGCAACGCATCTTATCTGTTTGGACAATGAACTCTATATTCTTGAGTGCATTTCCCAAATTATTAGATCTTCAACATGTTTATACCCTTCGTTTGTAGGAAAATTGACACATTAGTTTGTCTCTCTCCAGATATGATTGATAAAGAAGCAAGTATCGTATACCAATACAATTCTTTTTCAAAGTTCGCGTATTATCTAACAAACTTACTTTTGTAAGTCCATTATCCCAAAAAAACGAACAAATTCTCCAAAAAGTTTATAGGCATTTGATGCTTCTGTACCTGTAATACTTTTGGACGTCTTTCTTTTAACTGGTAAAGTGATTTAGAACTAATTCATTTCTTAAAACATGTTATATTCTTTCTCCAAACATCTATATGTTACAACATACCCATACTAGTTGAAGAAATCTGTTATTTGTCATACAAATTGGAGCCTTCTTTAAAATTGTTGTAACTTTGGAGTGAAAACAATTTTTTGATGTTTGAAAAAAAAACCTGAAAATTCCAAAATTTTATAGTCAAACAACATGTTTTTCCGAGTTAAACGCCCCCCTGGTTTTGTTCACATGGTATCATGACCAGACTCTTCTCCATTCTTGGTTTATTCTCCATATTATTGTTCATGCTCCTTCATAAATCTTCTTCATATCAACCAGGCGTAACCTCACATCTAACTTGCCCAAATCTTGGTCCCCCATGTTTTATGGTCACGCTCCAGACATCCAACTCTAGACATGCAAGATTGTTGTTGTTCCACAATAGTTATGTGTTCACTTCTATCAACTAGCTTTTGAGATTGAGTTAGACAAAATACGCACTTCCCTCACTGATTCGTACCATCTTCCACATAATTATAAAACACTAGCAGCTTCTTTTACTGCTAGCCCACAGCTTGTTCCGAGAAAATTGAAATGCAGTACACATTAGATTTTACAACACAAAGGACCAAATAAGTAAAAAAGAAAATAAACAAGAGGGGTAGGAAGCAATAAATGGGCCTCTTCCAGTGATATATACATTTCAAATGGGTTCTCTATCTTTACATCCCATACCGGCTCAAGCACTCAACTATGAATTAAACTACATATACAACACAATACCCCGACCTCTTCTTTCCTTCCATGGTGGAGTGGGATAGAGGCGTCGGGAAGAGGAAAGAACCGAGGGGGGTTGGGGGCTCAAAATTACACTGCAGCAAAGGCATTGACCACGATTGCGAACAGCTCTCGATGTGGTTTCAAAAACATCAAATGTCTGAACTCAGTGTTCGAATACAGATTCTAGGACACGCATCCATTTAAACCCCCTTCAAAATTTTGAGGATCCAATAAGGAAGAACAGAGCTGCAGGAAAAATTACATAAATATATCTTAGATTAACTAATAAAGTCTAGTGAGACCAGTAGATTGTAATAAAACATCAAAGTCCATCCAAAGGCATATAGTAGAAAGAGAAAGGTGATAAATGACTATGACAAGATCGTGGCCCTGATAAGCAAAGAGGGAAAGGAGTCCTATATATTTTCAGAACAGAGCATTGTTATCATGTTCGTCAGTTTTTCTTTTTCATTTTTTTTTATATTGGTCTTGCTCGGGCCAGCTTACATGTCCCTCCAGTATTCCACTAAATACATGATACCTTGTGCCAGGTAATTCAGCCCCACCAAGACTTGGGACACTTGGAGAGAAATTACTAAGTCACTTTTGTTGGAGTTAGACCCTGGTTTCCGAAGTTTGCACCCTACACAAGGCCATACCGTTGGATTATTATCATGTTTGTCGGTGGAAGTGCCCTTTCACGTGAGTCAACGTACTTGAGAAAGCAACAAGCTAAACCACAAAACGTCTTTGCAGAATGGGCTAGGAAAGGAATGTACTCAGAATGAAGGAGGGGCGCAATGAAAGGTTAAATATCAAAGGTCTGTCCAATAAAGGGACTAAAATCACAAGAGGACTGAAAAACCTGCTTGACACATTACCATCCTCTCTGAAGTCCAAGAAACCAGTCCCCTATTGCACACAGGTCACATGGCCCAACTCAATGCTTGCACAGGGCGAACCAGAATCTGCCAAGCAAAGCCCTACCATCTGGATTCGCCCAATGGTCTATCAATTAATGCACCCACCAGGATCAGGCCCTCATAACAAGGAGTGTCTAAATCACCGGGGATTCTGATAATATCAATAATTTTAGACTTTTCTTTTCTTCATCAAAGCAGCATATTCATTAACGAGGTACTTTTTATTACAAGTAAATGTATTATTAATGAGGTACCTTTTAGCTTCTCCCAAAAAATTGTAAAGCTTTTGCCCAGTTTTTGGCTTTTGAAATTACCCCCTGCGGGTTGTAAATCCCACCTCATCAATCTTTAGCTGATGAGTTTTCTTATGTGAATACAAAGTTACTTTTATAAAAAAAAAAAAAACCTTCTCCCTAAAAAGTCAAATGTTTCAACCTCTCAAACAAATTTAAGCATTTTAATAGCCACTTGAATTAGTCGTTCAGTTTTGCTTGAATACTTCTCAATTCTATAGGTTCTAATAATATCTAAAATCTGAAGACTAGTTGATTTTATCCTTGCAAACAACGAAGAAACTACATATTCAGACACAGATGGATATTAATGGAACATTTTGCTTCTTTTACATTGCCATTCACTTTTTGATACACTAATGATTCAAGTGACCAACACATCTTCATTGGGAGAGAAATAAATGGTCATGTGGGTAAAAATAGTGATGGTTTTAGCCAATAGAACAAGGGGGATATGTTTATGGCACTAGGAGTGATGAAGGAAAGGCTATCCTAAAGATAGTGACAGATTTGACCAAGATACCAACTTATATTTGGGATTGAGGCATAGTTGTTGTTGTAATTGTTCAAGTGACACAAAACATAAGTAAATTCTCTTTAAATGATTGTGTGAATTTATAACTAAAACAGATATCAATAATTAGATGGCAGAATTTTTTGCTAACTCAACTGAAACAATGGCAGGAATCAAGGTGCACATGGTAGCATTTTGAAATTCTAACACTACAGTTGATCAAGTGACTATCATAAGTAAAAATAGATGACAAAGTAACCATTGGAACTTACAACAAGATTTCAAAGCCTCCTGCCTAGATTGAGAGGTGAAGCTGAGCCCGAGGAAGAGGGAAGTGTTTGTTTCACAAACGGATGCTCCAAGAGCTGATTAGCAGTTGGACGGGCACTTGGATCCACTTGCAGACAGTGGTTAATGAAATTGCGTGCATCTTCCGAAAGGGTATTAGGCACAGCTGGAGGTTCCCCCTTCCCAATATGAAACAGTACCTGCATTGGCTGTTCTACAAAATATACATGGTCACTCTTCAAAAAATAGTGAATTTGCACACATCAGCATCTCCACAAAGAAGGTGTTCAATCAAAGAAATCTTATCCCCTCACCCAACTCCCTCTTTTTTCATTTTTATATAAACAAGTTAAAGACAGTTGCACAAGGATAACATTTTCTAAGTTGACCATAATAAGAAATATAACGAAAGGAAACCTCATAAACTAATATAGCATTTGACAGGAGAACAGTTATTGCTCATGTATTATGAGGTAACTTCCAACTTACAGACTCTTATTCCTCGTCCGAAAATTCACACACACACACACCTTAAACAGTGGTCTTCCATTAATCAAATATAACTAGCTAAAGATCACTTAACATAGCACAGTAACATAAACAAACACATTTCATGTGTGAATATAGATCCCAAACATCTACAGCTAATGGTGCACACCTCCAAAAAAATTATCCTCCTTACAATAACTGGAAAAAGAGAAGACCAAAGTAAATAATAGGTCAAAGGCATGAATAATTCCACAATTCAATAGCCATTTCATTTAGGTACAAATACAATTTGGTTTAGACAGCTTAATTAAGTATTGATTTATACTCTATATGTTTCAAGCATTCCAATCATCGTTTCTGGAATAGGCCTTGTGCACATCGTCCAATCAAAGTGAATAACCAGGTATCAAATTTCAAAAATAATAAGCAATTAGTAATATTTAACATGAATTAGCTCACCAGATTAAGGGATAGTGTATTAGACCCTCAGCCTCATGTGGCAAAATGAATACCATTTCAGCAATAACAGTTGTCTAGATTTTACCAATAACAAGTACCACAACAAGCTATTTCAGGAGGATTAGGAGGTTATGAGTTCAAAGCCATTGATGAGCATGTCTGACCAATCAACATTCAAGGAAGGAAAAAGAATATGAAGTTTGTGGTTACGTACATTATCTAAGTGGGAGTAAGGAAACTGGCGAGTAAGCATCTCTAGGACAGTGCAGCCAAGGCTCCATATATCAGCTGCAAGTCCATAACCTGGGTTCTTCCTGTTCACAACCTACATAGAAGATGGGATTCAAATTTAAAAAAATGAAATAATTAGGTGGATGTGTTAACAACCCACAATAAAATTACATGGTAAACAAAATTTTGCAATGGTACACTCATACAAACTTGCAAAACTATCTATAGATACTAGATTTTCTACCATATGTATTACTAATTAGTGATATAAGTGCATTGCTTCGTCTAGAAATACTCCTATGACTTCCTTTTTGGATACACATGAACCCAAAAAGAACACTGAAGAATTCATTCTGCAACCTCAAACTCAGAATAAATAGACAAGTTATTTAGATTTGCTTGTAGAAGTTGTAAAGAATAGAGAACTCGAGCTACTACAAAACTATTTGGGCTTAAATTTTTGGATTCAGGAGGAGAAGACCAATGAAATGTCACATCTAATATTTAGATATAGGCCAATACATTGATAAGAAGGTAAAATAAGTAAGCTGACAGAAAATTAACAGTCATGCAAACCTAAGATCTACATATGCAATGTGACCCACCTCTATCACACATCCACACACCACTAAAAATCTGCATCACCTATTTTCAGATTGAGCTTGACATATAGGCTCAATCTTTAACAAAGGAGGAGACAATTTTCCTCACACTAGATATGAGATCATAGGTGTGGCCCATCACCCATGAGGCATACGCTAGAAGCTGCTATCAATAACTTGGTTTTGAGATTTTGAAACTGCAAGAAACAAACCAAACAAGTTTCTCTGGCTAGCAGCTTGACACACAAATCATTACACATTGGGTGACTGAGAAACCCTGTCAAGTAGCTATTTTCAATATCTGCCTACAAGCACTAGTTCACTCAAAAGGATAATAATAACTAGAGCAACAACTCAAATTCATATTTAAACAGTTCACCAAGTGAAAAAATTAACACTATAAGCTAAGACCACAAGACTCTTTAGTGTGCGTGCCAAATGCGGGTTCTCTCAAAGATTACTAAATCCTGTTTCTCAAAGCTGAATGGTAATTGCTAAGAAGCAAGCATGAGAACACGAGACTCCTGTTGCGTGAGGCAAGTACATGTTCTCCCAAAAGAGTATTATATCCATTTCTTGATGCTAATTGATGATTGCTAAGAAACAGGAATGAAAGAACCCCAAACTCATTAATGCACTCGGAAGCTAAATTTAACACACTTAAAATTTGATTTCTGTTATACTACGTTGCAAAATGCACCAACATTGATGTTCTTTATCACACCAAAGCAGGCCCCTATAAAGATTTGCAATATTACATACATATTTAGATTAGCCGATTTCCTTTTAATCATCAAAAGACAAATCAAAGCTTACCTCAGGAGCCATCCAGAGTGCAGTACCCTTGAAAGACTTGACATCATTCAACTTAGTAGCCTGCATGCATGTCGAATGAATCCGCTTATCAGAAATTGTGACATACAAAAAAGATTAAAACTCCTGGAAGTTTGGAAGACAATAAAAGCATCGAAATGAGAAAGAAAAAATAAATGACAAGAGTGCGATGAAATGACAACCTTTGCAAGGCCAAAATCAGCAAGCTTGACTGATCCATTAGCATGCACCAATATATTAGCGCATTTAATATCTCTACAAGAAAATAAAATAAAGAATATCAATATCCTATGTTTTTGTGCAGGCATTTTCAAAGATTTGGGACCCACCACTTTCAACTGCAAACAAGATACGAAAAAACATAAAAACTAAAGGAAAACAATTTTCATGTAAATCCTTCTTTTAATAAATAATTTTCATATAGATAATTGACTGGTAAAAATTGTTTAAAGGGCCACCTTCTCAACAATCCTTCACAAATCACAATTCAGGAGCCTTTTCTTTACAAGTACAAATTAATCACATGCAAGCATGAGTATGTTCAAGTTTCTAGATCATTTAACCTTACAATTTCTCATCTTCCTAAACTTTGACAACAAACCAGATGAGAAAACAGTTCATAAAGATATACAGTACCACAATAAAAAAAAAACAGTACATAAAGATATTCTAGAGTTTTTGAAAGCAGATGAGAAAAGTGATCGACCACAGTCAATTAAATAAATAGGCATACTGAATTCAAAAGATTCACTTAAATGTCATTAACTTGCAACCATCCGCAAACAACTTATACCCTTCTTCAAAAGAGACAGTAGGCTTAACTTCTAAGTTCATTCAGTATCCAGTGTATCACAATAATAGACATAAGACATGGGAAAAAAATAATTAAAATTGGTAAAAGAGATCTAATAGAGATAAAAAGAAGGGGCAGTATAGAGAGCAAACATTTGTTGCTCTGATTTGTCACCTGTGAACCACATTTCGGTCATGCAAATACTTCAAACCATGTAAAATCTGTCTTGTGTAGGCAGATACTTGCGAATCTCGAAGGTGATATTTCTGGTAAAGATTCAACAGAGATCCTTGTGTAACCAGCTCAAGAAAGATGTACAATTTCGAATCACTCTGCAAAAAATTTAACCAGGAGTGAAGAAAAAGATCAAATACAGAGAGAAGATTGCTAGACAATGCAAAGGAGATCGAAGTGTTAAGACAGCTTATCCAATTTAGTCATGGTACTGAAAAACATGACAACCGAAGTGAATTTTGAAAGGAAAGACGCAAGACAGAAAATATACAACAAACTGAAACCTAAGTATTTCACATTTAAACTGCCAAAAGTGGAGGATGAGACATACACATCAAAGAAATTTAGCAAGGTAAGCATTTCTGCATATAGGATCAACATGTACGGATAAAATGTGCACTCTTCAGACTAAAGGCTTTTATATAAAAAAGTAATCATTCACAGGAAAATAATTAGAACAGTTCTTC
Organism: Solanum piurae; assembly: GCA_029582685.1. NCBI lineage: Eukaryota > Viridiplantae > Streptophyta > Magnoliopsida > Solanales > Solanaceae > Solanum > Solanum piurae. The sequence continues at coordinate 43,435 of JAJOOO010001794.1, forward strand.
AGAGGGGAGCCATTTAAGGAAGCAAGCAGAAGCACAAAATTGAGAAGGCATTACCTTGTCAGTTCCATAATATTGGACTATGTTCTCATGTTCGAACTGTCTTAGAAGTTCAATCTCCTAAAAAGCCAAATTAAAAAGAAACAAACGCAAATCAGTGACTATGCCACTAAGGTAGAACATGGGCCACCAAGAAGCACAAAGGAGAAAGCATGAGAATCTAGAAATATAATGACAATTTCATATGCTCATAATAGTAGCTTCCTTCATCATTCAAACTTATTTCATAGATCTTATAAAAGGATGGTCCATTTCTAGTCCAAATACCTCTTCTTTGTTCCACTTCTATAAACTTTTTACTGGAGGTGTGTCTCCAAATTCCAGCACAAATAAGTAGTTTTCGGATAAACTCCAGCACCATAAAAAATATTGTACAAACCTGCTCAAGTTGGTATAGACTTTGCCTTCCCCCATCACCTTGATCAAGTAATGACACTTCCTTCACGGCAAAAAAGAAACCATCACTGCAGCAATGTGAACACAAAAGGTTACTTTCTAATAGAAACTGTGAAAGCAGGAAAGGTTAAACAAGCCATAAAATTCTAAAATATATACACATTAGAAAGACCTTTAAATTGGTGGAAATAAGAGAGAATATTCAAACTGAGTATGCCAGAAAACTATCATTTTTATTTAAAAAATTGATGATTGTGGTGTCCGGGCCAGCTTACGTGCACCTTGACTAGTTCCACCAGATACATGTCACCTTCCACCGGCAACATGTACCAGGTAATACCTTTGTCCACTGGGACAGATGGGAAGAAACCACCTAGTGTTTTTGTCTTTGCTGAGATTGAAGCCAGAAAAACTATAATTTTATGAAGTACATATCAATCTTTTGTTTCCTTTGTGTTCTGGGAGATCAAACCAATATCTTCTTCACGCAGCCTGACTTTTGTAAATGATGTAAACATTATCATTCAGACATGCTCAGTGCACAATCTGTAATGCTTCTGTAGCACTTTCGTAGGGCTACCTTCCTATCAATAAAAGCTTACACTAATCTATCAAGAAAACCCAACAAGTTGGACTCATCAATAAATCATTATTGCAGAAGAGAAAAAGACAAATTTTCCTATTAACCAATAAGTTCTCTGCTATGGTCAGATTAACCAAATTATTATGTCTCTTGAATCTCATCAAGATAGTAAAAATTCACAAAAATACTTCCCTTTATCTAACAGTGTGCTCTCCTAACTGTGCTCTCCTAACTGTAGCCAATCTTTCTTTTTTTTTTATGACAAGGAAAACCCGCAGCAGCTACCCTTTGGGTGATCATAGGGTAAAACCCCCGCTCCTATGCAATAGCTCGCAAACCACATAGGAGAGGTAACCCACACTAAGCAAGTCCGGTGCGATGAGCTCGACCCAGAAGGCAAACACCTTGCTTTCGCTGGCAAGGGGTTTCGAACTTGAGACCTCCAACAAGGAAGTCCCAAGCCTAAACCACTGGGCCACCCCGAAGGGTAACTGTAGCCAACCTTAAATTACACTGTTTATTCATACAATACATATTCAGCACTGAATGTCAAGTAATTATTTTCTTAACAATGGAATATCTTTTTGAAATATAGAGTTTCTTATACCTTAAATTGATTAATGATAATTAGATAACAGCTTCCATTACCAAATCCTCAGAAATATATTACTTCCTTAAGATTTAGAATCACAAATAACATCTTGTATTATCTTGATACATCAAATACTACATAAGCCTTCATTCCTTGAAGCTCTATTTAGTAGTTCCACTTTCGAACAGACAGATGTGCTTGCCTTCAATATAAACCGAGGCTATGAGAAATCTGTTTCCTGGTCTATTAATTTCGAGGTAACGAGATTTTGCACCAAATTCACAGCCTAAACGAAGAATTTGATCCACCATATAAAGAACCCCATAATAAAGGAGTGTTTGTTTCTAGAAAATCATGCTAAAATTGGAAAGCAAAAAAAAAATGAAGATGAGTCATAGCATTGGGCTTACTGTGAAATTCCTTCGTAGACGGATCCAAATGATCCACGTCCTAGGAGACCTCCCTTGTCCCATCCTGTAATGAAGCGTGTGAATCTCCCATTCGGTGAGATGATTGACATACGCTCTGTCGTGCAGCTGGAAGAATCGTCATCATTTGAAGTATTGGTGAAAGAACTGGACTGAGATAGTAAGCTACTCACTCCTAATATCCTCCTATTACTGCTCTCCTCATCCTTCATATATTCTTCATCTCCATTGACAGCCTCAGATCTACAAATCCCATGACCCGCGATTCCTGATTCCATATGATCTTCAGGGCCAAAGGCCCTAAAAATATCCCAAGTAGAGCATGCATCATCAACAATTGGCAGTGACATGACCGGTGGAGGAGCGAGAAGAGGCGGCCTTAAACCCCTGATCCCTCCTCCACCACCACCTCCAAGTAAACTTACAGGTTCATTTCCATTCGAAACAACTCCGTTCACTGTAACACCATCATCTAATCTAGTATCCGCTCCAGACACATCACTAATCACTCTAGCAGCACAAACAACTCCACCTCTGTCATAATTTAACTTGACTGACTGAACTTGCAGCTGAATTACATCACTAGCTTTAGAACAATCCGAATATCGACAAATATCCTCCTTAATTAACTTACTACCTAGATCAATCACCCTTCCAGAACCCGAACACTGACTACCTCCCCCTCCACAACAACTGCCGTTACTATTAACATCAATCACATTATTATCCAAAGAGGAGCGCACAATCATAGCATCCCATTCATCCGTAGGGATAGCGAAATCATCAGGACCAGAAAATCCCAACTTTTCAAAAAATTCAATAAACTCACCATTTTTTCCTTCGATTCGAAAGCTCTTATCCCCGCTGAACTCAAGCATAGAAGGTTCGTAGTCGATATTCTTCCGAGCGTTCAGCCGCTGTAGCTTCGGCTTCGGCTTGACGGAGGATTCGGCGCGTTTTTGCTTAGAATCAACGCGCTTCTTGTGAGCAAAGATTCCTGGCAATCGATGCATTGCCGGATTCAGCTCGATCCATGTATTAGTACTATAGCAGCGGTGGAAATCGGAGAAAATTGCAGAAATTGGGTGTAGGGTTTTTGCCGGGAAGATTGGATAGAGGAAAAAGGGAAAGGGATAGGGAAAGGGGAAGGAAAAAGAGAGAAATGAGTGGTAAACGCCGTCCGTCAAATGTAGGACCGAAGGAGACACGAAACGCGGTGCTTATGGTGGAGTGCGGAGTGATTGAGCTACACTTTTTTATACTAATTTATTTATTTTTTAATTTGACACTGGATTTCATAAATTTCACGTGTCATGATTGGGTAATGTGAATAAACTATTCCCAATAATTGGTTTGGTACAATGAACTAATCCCATTAGCACTCCTAATTTGTTTGTTTTTTTAATGAAGCTGAAATAATCTCGATCATTCCGCTACAATTCATGTAGCTTTCTTTAATTTTATTAAATGATAAAATGTCATGTCTTTTATTTTGTCGTGGGGAGGGGAAGATGGAAATCGAAATCAAAAAATCAAACAAACTTAAACGGACAAACAAAATTTAACTTGATTTAGTAGTATTTAACTAAAATAAGGTCAAATATAAAATTGAAAAATATTTTATGAAGGAAAAAAGAAAGGGAGAACAAAACGAAGTGTTGATTGAATTTATAGTAAGGTCAAAATGATCATCCTGGCCTGACCGCCTCTGGCTGATGAAATGCCACAACAGCAGATAGGTAAGTGGTGACAAAAAAAAATTTAATAAATAAAAATATCGTAATGCAATTAAAATATCATCGTGAAGGAAAAGTATAGGGATGGAGCGGTTTGTTAGTACTTAATATCATAATTATTATATAAGCAGTCAGAATATGCTACTGTATGTACGAAATTTTAATATTATATTACTAAAATAAATATCTTTATTTTGTACGGTATGATTGAATTTCATATGCTAGCGGACTTGTATGACCCGCAGCCTATGCCAGGTTTGCGAGAAATATGGACCTTTTTATTTTGATTTTCTATCTCCCAAAGGCTTCAATTATCACACAAGAATTTTCAAGGAAAGAAAATATATCTTCTCTCCCACTCCCAAAAATAAATAAAAAATACACCCTCCTGCTTTTCATGTTACATGTTTAAAATATTTAATTAAAGAGAATTTATAAATAATATATGCAGAGATTATAAAAACTACATGCAAGTATAATATAATTGTCACGATCCAGACCGTCGTGATTGGCACCCACACAAACCCTCCAGTGGGAGAACCATTACTACAACTCAAACAAACAAATTTTATGAAAACTAAGACATTTAAAAATACGGTAGTAGGTTTAAATGGCAATAAAAATGGAGTCCTCATAAACTCCAAAGGTTTAAACAATTAACTAACCAAACTAATGCGGAAATTCAACCCCTAGAACCTGAAAGTCATTATACCAAAACTCTACTAACGACAAGTCTAAGAACAAGGGGTACAACCCCGAAACTAAACAACACCTTAAACAAATAGTTTGAGTCCGAAAAGAGTGGACTTAAACAAGAAAGATCAATGGCAGCCTGAAAGAATTGGCTCACCCTTGAATTTGGGCACGCTCAATAGTCACCTAGTTGAAGTCTATCAATAGCCGCCTGAAGATGCCCTGTACTCAACAAAGAACAAGCAAGTGTAATATCAGTACACAATCACAGTGTACTGGTAAGATCACACGGTTATCCCAATAAGTGAAACACATGCAAGTAACCACAACATTATAAACATGCATATACCAAACATATACAATATTAGTCATCTTTTCAGGATCAATGTAGCATTCCACATTCTCAATAATACACATTGGTTATCATTTTAGAGCAACAACAATCTTTCAACCTCAATCACCATTAGATATGAACGTAATCAACACAAATAGATACACAACACAATTCAATGGTCCTCTCACGGAACCCAATTCAATGGTCCTCTCATGGAATCCAAACTCAAACTGTTAGTGTACCAGTTTGTGGTATCCGATCTAATATTTATGCCAGAACGTGGCAATCGATCCCATATTTATGCCGGAACGTGGCAACCGATCCAAGTTAGTGTGTCGAAACGCAACACCCGATTCATTCAACAAACCACAATCACAATGTATATTCCCACAATCATACAACAAGAGGTGATTCATGGCATACAATTTATTCAATTATCCTCATTCACGATTAGAGTGATAAATAATGCAACATTTGCATACATACATGCATTATAATGAGCAATTACAAATATATATCACACCAACATGAAATCACAACAATCACCTACCTGAATCCAAGCTTGAATCCCCTAAGGCACTTGAATCTTCCCTTTCCGGATTCTTCCCGCTTGTTCGTGGTCTAAAAACATACAATTAACGCAAGGATCAATAAACAAGGCCTAATTACCCGAATCATTATCAATAATATCAACCTTATGTCAAACATTGATCCCCAAACCCAGATTAAGGCTTTTTCCATCATTAACTTCAGATCAAAACGTTTCCCCAATGATAATTACCCAAGAAACTACGTTCTACGGATCGAAAAACAGATTCAGGGAGTTAAAACCTTACCTTTAGCCACAAGAATAGTGAAAAACGGTCAAGAACTCATATAGGATCGTTCCTTATCTCTCAAAATCGAAAAGTGCAGAATAAAGACATTTTGAGGTTTATTTACGACCTTAAGTCGCATCGGACCCGCCACAGCGGTCCTCACTCCGCTACAACGTCCCCGCCCTAGCGGCTTGCACGAAACCAGTGAGTTATTTTAATAATTCCAAGACCCCCATTTCACAACACACATTTAACCAACGATGCTCAAAAAATACCGTTCACGCTAAGATCAATTCCGGGAGTTCTACTGTCACGACCCAATTTCTCGAATCATGATGGTGCCTACTATAACCCACCAGTAGGTAAGCCAATCCGTAACCCGGAACAATAAGTAATGGATCTGAGGGCAGAAACTAAACAAGAGTAGGCAAAATTTGAGATAACAACATAAACAGGCGGAAGCAAACCAAAACATATATACAAATAAAGATCCCTCCCAGAACCTGGAAGTCACTAGTACAGAGCTACTAACAAAACGAGTACAAGTCCCAAAAGTGGACCACAGAGACTGGACTGTCTCGAAAGGTAAAAGACAAGTCTATATATACAGATGGAGACTGAAATAGTACAAAATGCCATGTGCTCACCCCCGTCTCCGGATCAGACTGCTCCAAACTCGGTCAACGCTGACTACTGGTGCTCGGACCTGCATCACAAAAACAGATGCAAAGTGTAGCATGAGTACCAAACAACAGCTACCCAGTAGGCATCATAGGCCAACTGAACTTGAAAAGTAAAGGCAATATGAAAAGAAGGGATAACACAAACAGACGTCAAGAACGGAAATCTAACTAACAATGGAATGCACACGAGTGTAGAAAGAACTAACTAAAGTAATCTATAATTTAACTACACCTAACTGGACCCCCATAAGCCCAGAAGGTACACTCGTGTGCAGGTTAAATAAAAACTTGAACGGACCCCCATAATCCCGACGAGTACACAAAATAACTATAACTAAGTATCTGAGGCAATAGAGTACATATTTTGATTATGGGGCAATAGAGTACATAATAGTTGAGAATTCTGCACTTCGAATCGCCTAATTCGTGTTAATAGTTGAGAATTCTGCAACAATGTAGAATTCACACGAACAATCAAAAGGAAATTGAGAGAGTTACAGAGAGAAATCTATATGTGTTATTAATTCACTTGGGCAGTACATGTATTTATATATAAAGATATGTAATCAACTCTACTTAGCAAACTAACTAACTAACTAACTTGAATGCGTAACTAACTACTGTAATTAACACTAACACCCTAGTGCAAATGTAACTGGCGTTCTCTAATAACAAACTGCACTAAGGCACACTGGTACATTTATTTAATTCATTTACACCCCCCTTCAAGCTAGGAGCTATGAAGAGATTTTTCATCCCGAGTTTGGACATAAGATAAGCATGAGGAACTCGTCCAAGTGCTTTAGTGAAAATGTCATCTGGCTGTTCTGAGGATGACAAAAAAGTAGTGACCAGTAAACCATCTTGAATTTTCTCCCTAATAAAATGACAATCGATGTCAATATGTTTTGTTCGTTCGTGAAAAACAGGATTTGCAGCAATTTGAAGAGCTGAGGCACTATATGAATATAAAGAGATAGGAAGAGAAATGTGAACACCAAGATCCTGAAACAAACCAACTAGCCATACAATCTCAGCAACAATTGAAGCCATTGCCCTATATTCTGCTTCAGCAGAGCTTCTCGATACTGTAAGTTGTTTCTTAGACTTTCATGATATGGGAGAACCTCCGTGTTGAACTAAGTAACCAGTGACAGATCTTCTACTATTAATACAAGAACCTCAGTCTGCATCACAAAACACCTTCAAGTCATTACCTCTAGTGGATGACATTAGAATATCCAAGCCTAGAGCAGTTTTCAGATATCTCATCAACCGTAAAGCAGCATCTAAATGTGATTTCTTTGGAGAATGCATGAACTGACTTAGACTTTGTACAACAAAGGATATATTTGGCCTGGTGGTGGTAAGGTAAAGTAATTTGCCAACTAGTTTTTGATAGCCAGCATGGTCTTCTATAAGTGGATCATCATGTTCAGATGGTATAATATTATCAAACTCGGTACTTGTAAGTTTTAAATTCAATTCCATTGGAGTTGAGACTGGTTTGGCTCCTGCTAACCTCATGTCTGCAATCAGCTCCAAGGCATATTTCCTTTTTATGTATGAGAATGCCTTTCTCACTTCTAGCAAACTTAAGTCCAAGGAAATATCTAAGTTCCCCCAAATCTTTGATCTTGAAAGCTTGGTGCAAAGCTTCCTTAGTCTCTTGAATCATATGAGAGTCACTCCCAGTCAACAATAGATCATCCACATATATAAGTACTATTACTATTTGTTTATCCTTTCTCTTGGTAAAAAGAGAATAATCTCTAGTGCTTTGATGAAAACATGAGGCAATCAAGGTAGTGGTGAGCTTGATGTTCCACTGCCTTGAGGCATGTTTGAGTCCATAGAGTGACTTCAACAACTTGCACACTTGGCTACCCTCAGACTTATTTATGCTACCCATAGATTTGTTTCTGAAACCATCAGGGAGAGTCATATACACTTCCTCATTCAAATCTCCTTGTAAAAAAACATTGTAGACATCCATCTGGTGGACTGTCCAATGATTGATGGCTGCAATGGATATGACAGACCTAACAGTAGCCATTTTGACTACAGGTGAGAAGGTCTCTTGGTAATCAAATCCTTCCTTCTGATTATACCATTTTGCTACTAGTCTAGCCTTGAATCTCTCTATTGTTCCATCTGCATTGTACTTAATTTTGTATACCCATCTACAACCAATAGCTTTCTTGCCTTTTGGTAGTTCCACTACTTCTCATGTCATGTTATCTTCCAGTGCTGCAATCTCACATTGCATGGCTTCTATCCATCTATTATCTTTAGTAGCCTCTATGTAAGTAGTGGGTTCTATATCCAATGAGAATTTGGAGACAAAACTTTGATACTTGGGAGTGAGATTAACATAACTCAAAACATAATCAATAGAGTAAAGACAGTTAGCTGAACCTGCCTTAGTCACATAATCCTTGTGCCAAATAGGTGGTTTAGTGCCTCTAGTAGACCTTCTTATTGGAGGTGAGTGGACAACATTATCATGAGTTGGGATATGAACTGGTGCAACTTCAACAATAGGTGTTTGAACCTGTTCATTATCACTGGAAATAACTGGTGGAATAACATTATTAGGAGCAAGTGTGGAACTTCTTGAAGCTGTAACTAGTTCTTCAAAAACAAATTGTTGGTTGTGAACAGATGACTGACTCTGTTGATCAATAACACTTCCCTTAAAAGGGAACACTTCTTCTATAAAAACCACATCCCTACTTATAAAGAGGTTCTTATTCTCCAAATCATACAACTTATTGCCCTTTTGAGTAACTCCATATCCAACTAGAACAACTCTCACAGCCTGTGGCCCAAACTTGTCTCGTCTGGTTAGGTTTGTGGCAAAACACAAACATCATATGACTCTCATGTGAACAAGTGTAGGAGGCTTACCATGTAACCTTTCAAAATGTGAGATATTATTTATAATAGTGGAAGGCATTCTGTTCAAAACATAAACCGCGGACTCGATGCAAAGACCCCAAATCTTATCTAGAAAGTTAGCCTGAAACTTAATTGCTCTTGTAGTCTCAAGAATGTGCCTATGTCGTCTTTCCACCACCCCATTTTGATACTGGTGCCTCTCACCATATGATAGGTGATTCTCAATATTTGCACCATGAAGGCTTAATAGATAGTGCAGGTCATGTCCAACTCAGAATGTTGACCAAAGTCAAACTTAGGCTTAAACTTAAAGTTAAAACGCCTAATCGCACCGACTCACACTGAAAACCTCGGGAGTCATGCCAACTATGCTACTAGCCTAAAATGACCCTTCCAGAGCTAATGGAATCGTCAGAAATGAATTCCGATGTCATCTTCTTGAACTTTTGATCGAAAATGATCGTTCAAGGTTCATAAGCTCCAAAACACAAAAACTCGCACCAAAACCAAACGAACGACCAGGTGACCGAACTGTCAGTCCCAGCAAGTCATAAATAACTTGGGGTCGCTACATGAACGCTCTAAACGACACACAGAAGGCAAGACACAGAAATGACCAGGAGGGTCATTACATCTACTCACCCGAATTCAATTATGTAAGGTCATACAAATTTCTTAACGACTTATCTAACCACTCATGTAATCAAAATCATAAATAAGTCACCCGATTGTTACCAGATTTCCCTACACCTTAACAACTCTGATTTCGTCCAAATCTGGACTAGGTTGGGAAATCCAAAGTTACTACTCAAAAGTTTTCTTTCCCCAATTCTTTCTCCATTGGCTTTTCCATAACGACGGGAACGGGTCGTTACAATAACATAAATATTGACTATATCGGTTTGATATTGCTCCTAAAAACGGCTTATTTTTAGAAGTATTTTTTTAAAATGATTGTTTAGAAAAGTGCTTCTGATAAAGAAAAAGAAAACAATTTGTGTTTGGCTAATCATTTGAAAAGTGCTTTTAATAAGCAAATTGTCTTTGACAAATCTTTTTTAAAAAAATGCTTTTGAAAGTTAAATTACGAAAAGGACAACTATTAATGTATTTTTAATCTTAAGATTATTTTATAAAGAGGAACTATTTTAAATATCTATTATAAAAAAATTTAATTAAACTTTTATTTTTATTAAATTAAAATGTACATATTTAAATTTTCAATCAATATTATACCTTTTTTGGGAGGGTTGAAATCCTAAATTGTTATTTTTTTTCTCTTTTTTCTAACCTTACAAAAAAATTGTTATTATCTTTTTTTCTAATTTTGTAATATTATATGTAAAATGTAAAATTTCAATCGAAACTTGATCTTGATACGGGGATTCAGGACCCGATCCTAACCTAAGACCCCCGAGACTCGAGACACCTTGACCCGAGAACATGAAACCAAGGACGACCTAACCCCAACCTAAGAGTCGACCCTGATTCGAGACTGAATCCCAATTCGGGATTGGAGACTCGAACCCTAACCTTGATTCGATCCTCTGTCCTATTAAGTACGACGAAAATATTTGGGTGAAACCTATGATTCAGCGACGATGAAAAGTGAGTTAAATTTCATTATTACATTAGACTAAGCTAACAATTATTTTAAAATGAATTACGCTTGAATGAGTAAAAATTTAATTCAATTTTAAATTATCTTGAGTCAAATCCATGATCGCGTAGATATTTATTTTTAAGCGCATTGACAATCAACTATTCAACCCTACCTACCTGACAAAACCCATAGCAACCATGCACTTCACTACACCTAGTTTCCCATTATCAACTTTGTTCTTGTGCCTAAGTCCTAACTATCATTGTCCATTTAATTTTCTAGAATTTAATTGAAGTAACAAATGCCAGACGGCTTTTTATTTGTACTCTAACTTAAGGAATATGTAGGACATCATTTTAAAGGGTGAGACGTATACATAATGTTCCCTTTTTTATTTATTTCATATAAAATATATTTTTTTTGGATAAGAATAAATTATAAAATAGATTAAATACAAAAATGATATGGAAAATTTTCATAAATATTGCATAGAGTACATATTTTGATTCAACCATCAAGGCTTAATATTATTTATTGTATGTATAAAATAATAAGCCGCCATATGCTTAATAATTAGTATAGATTATAAAATATTATATAGTACAAGTCATAGTCAAATGATGTAAAGAAAATTTAGATACACCATGAATAATCAAAGTGTAATTGGGTCAAAAGACAAGCGACAAAACTAGGCTAAAGCATGCATTGAAAACACTAACTAGATCGAGGTAAACATAATTTCGTACACTACCAAATATTTAATATTTTTTCGAGTTATTGTATTTATCATATTTTATTTATACATTTTTAAAAGAAAATATTAATAAATGTTAATGTAAAATTATTAGAATCCATTTTGAATAAGAACGATGAGTAAAAAGAACGTAATGGAGTATGTCGAATAAGCTAACTAGCTATTTTCAAGTGTCATGCCATATTTTAATATAAATATAAAAAAATAAAGTAAAATTTATATTTTAGTTGACTTTAGCAATATTGAATGACTTTATGTAAAAACGACACAAAAAATCACTTGTTGTAGATTTAAAACTTGACAACTTTTAATGATATAAAATGGAAAAATAAACTTTATATGATAAATTTTTAAAGTTAAATGATACTTACGTAATAAAATTTTATTATTAACACATATCACAGCTTGTTCCACATGTATGTCAACTTTACTAAGTTATACAGTACTAATTAATTTGATGCAGAAAGGGACCCCACACAAGCATTTGGAAATAAGTTTATATTTTCTCTATTTTAATTTGTTTGATTGATTTTATTTTCGAACAAAATTTTAAAAAGGCCTTTGAACCTTGCTCTAATCAGCATATTGATCAGCTCAGGTGTTAATTGTGAAAAATGAATAAATTACTAATATAACTTAAAGATAAGAAAAAGAAAACAATGACTAAAGGATAAGAAGAGAACAATGCAATGTCATATTTTATTTACTTAAAAATTGTTAGGAAGTTTCCTTTTTTAAATTGTTATTATTGTCAAGACGTGAAACCATGACTTATATGTCACCTATCGGGTTCGTGGACCGGCCAAAAGGTGTCGTATAGAGACCTATCTTAATCAAATTTCTATAATTCACTTGTAGGTTTTTTGCTTTTATAAAGTGTTTTGGGTTGGTATCTATTTTTGAAATCGTTATTTATTTAAATTCATGTCGTATAAGGTCTACTAAAAATTAGAAAATATAGTATTGAATCGTAAAATATTAGTATATAAGATTTATGATCAATTTAAATTTAATTTTTTGAAATTGTGGTGTTTGAGTTAGCTTGTGCGCATCTCGACTAATGTCACCTCCCGACTCTTACTAGCAATATGTATCAGGTAACTTCATCTATCAAAATTAAAACAGATGGAAAAAAATCACCTAATATTTTATCTTTGTTAGAATTTGAACCGGAGACCTCATTATTAGTTTCTCTTTGGCGGAGCCTCGGAGGATATATGCAGTAACCACAACTCCTATCAATGATCTTTGTCTTTTCGAAAATTCTCCTAAAGGTTCGAATAAACCTTGACCATAAGATGACTCTGTCTTGGAGAAGGGATGTAATTTTCTAACACCTATAAAAATGTCAATTGACTAACTAGCTAATTGACACTTACTATTATATATATGGATGGATTCGATTTAATGATTTTTTTATAATAAAAATATTTCCTATGAGAATATTTTTTCGTTGACGTTGAAGATATTCTAGCCTAAAAACACATGTGCGGGAAAAATATAATACGGAACTTGAGAAAAAACATTTAAATTCTTGATTCTATCTCTCAGAAAACAACATTTT
>JAJOOO010001795.1:0-38689 GCA_029582685.1 Solanum piurae
AAGGTGATACATTGCACTAAGTATTCCCTAAGGGTTGCTTGAGGAAAGGAGTTAAGATAAAGAGGAAGGTAATGTATTTTATGCATTGAATGTGCCTAATATGTTATAAGTGGCCTTATGTGCTATTATGAATGGTTTCCATGTGTATGATGATGTATGTGGTTTATATTGTGCCTATTGAACTAAATGTTCTTGAAGTTTCTTTAAAAAGGCATGATGCATGGTTTCCAACTAAATGTCCTTTTAAAAGCTTGTTTTTTCATGGTTATCATACTTAGTGCATTCTTGTATTAACACCATTCTTCTTCATCTTTTTACACCAAGTGTAGGTGGTGCTGGCTAAAGGACCTTTCTTAGAAGTGATGAGCTTGGCTTACTATTCCCAAGTTCGGGTGTGTCCTTAAAGATTCAAGGACCTTTATGTTAAAGAGTTTTCCTTAAGTTCAATGTACTAGATAGTAGTTCTTTTGTATTGTAAGGGTTGTGTCCTTCTTGTGTTGTAGTCGTGTTTTAAGATGGCTACCTTGAGACGTATTATTCCGATTTTGTATTAAAGGTTTAAATGAGGTGACTTTTAAGTCTTGTGTTATATTATAGACAAGTTTTAAATTTTCCGTTATTTTTCTATGATAATGCTATGACGAATGCTAAGGGCTTGTATAAGACCTCCGAGAGGTCGAATACGCAGGTAACAACTATGGGGTGCTCTCGGGTCGTTACACTTAGACCCATCCACGGTCCGTGGATGGGGATCCGTAGATGCTGCCAGTTTGTGCAAGTTTAGTTTTAAGTTAGGCTCTTAGGGGTTAGTTTAGTAACTAGTTTAGGGGTTAGGGTTGACGTTTAGTTAATTAATTACCCTCCTAAAAATATTTAATAGATCCATAAAACTAAGTCATTAGCTCATTCATCTTAAGACCCCAAATTACTGTCAAGAAGTTCTCTCTCTAGAAGCAAGGAAGAAGAAGAAGTTGGAGCAGCAACTAGGTCGAGTTTTCTCCATGGATTCAAGCTTCTTTTAGGGCTTTGATTGAAGGTATGTGAAGCTTATTCATCTATGGGTTCTTCCACCTATAGAGCCCCCATAGTAACCCCCAATTGTGGATCAAAAACCCCATTCTAGCTAGGGTTGTTCGTATATTGTGGGTAGGGTTTGGGTGTGATTCCAATCTAGTGGATATCACCCAATTATGATTGATTTAGCTTTGATTAATGATAATATGATGATTTCATGTGATTTCTATGATGAACCCTAATATAAATTGATGAATGTGATCTTTGTGGGTTTATGCCATTTGAGGCAAAGTTGAAGGTTCATATGTGATCTTCCTATTTGAATGTTATGTGTTGAAATTGATCAAAGTTAGGATCATATAATCATGAATTTAACTAGATTCCATTGTATATTATTGATCTTTACTTTTAAAGTTAGAATTGAACCTTTATGATCAATTAAGACTAGAATCACCTAGTAATGAGAGATGATCAAATTACCTTGACATCTAGGCATAAAGAAGAGATTAAGAAATAAACCTAGATAGTATGGTTGTGATCCTAATAGTTTGGGTTTTAGGGTGAAGCTAATAAGATTAACTATTGATGCTAAGGCTTTTAGAGTAAAGTCTAAAAGAGAATAGAAGTCTAATAGGTTGAATTGTGGTGAAAGACATATACTCACCTAACCTACCTTATGAATGCTTGATAGATGAAGGTTATAGAATCACTTGAGCATGGATGGGTTGTCAAGGACATCCTTCCATGAAAGATGAGTGTTAAGCAAGGCTTAACAAGTAAACCTTGGGATGTATTCTTGGCTCCAAGTGGATATTGACAATGAGATGGAGTGTCACACAAGATAGAGTCCAGACTCCAAGTAGAAAGGAGAGCCACACCTAGTTGATGTGAGGACTATCCAAGTAAAAAGGGGGAACTCTTACGTAGTAGAGTGTGGGTTTTCCCAAAGTTAGGTCTCATGATATGGGATTCTTCACAGGTTGAGTTAAGGTTCCTAGTAGCAATCTCCATATCCAATGAAGTAACACATGATTGATAAGCATCTCACAGTGTTCAAAGCATAATGAACTAAGACATGCTTGAGAAGCATCTCATAGTGTTCGAAGCATAATGAACTAAGGCATACTTGAGCAGCATCTCATAGTGTTCAAATCATAATTAACTAAGACTTACATAATGAAGTAACTCATAGTGTTCAAAGTATAAATGGAGTTATACATGCTTAAGTAAGTATCTCATAGTATTCATGCTAGTAATGAACTTAGACATACTTAAGATAGAACTCATAGGGTTCAAGTTATTAATGAAATAAGATGTTCTTAAGAGAGTACGTCATAGTGTTCTAAAGTTAAAGAGAGGAACTAGGTTCCAAACAAAAGAAATGTTAGCATGAGGACCTAAAGGTAGTACTTAGCATGTATAGTATTATGGGGTGCTATGCATGCATTGCACAAGTATGACTTAGGGTCATTAAAGAGAAGTAGTGAGATAGGATTGTGCTAGAGTTTCCTTTCCTAGTTATAGTTGACTAAAGGTGAGAGATTTCCTTAGTTATGAGAGTTAAGTTAATAATGAGGCCAAAGTTGGGTGAATATGACTAGGATGACTCCAAGGCTATGCTTAGTGTGAAGGGTAGTATGGGAGCCTTTCATGCATTGCACAAGTGTGTCTTGGGGTTACTTAGATGTATGGTACCCTTATAGCACGGAGAAGCTTAAGAGTTGACCATGTACATAGATTATAATTAAGATGACATAAATACCTAAGTCTTGATGTGAAGGTGGACTATGTCCAAGAATGACCAAAGAGATGTACTTAGCTTGGATGGTAGTATGGGATGCTATCCTTGCATAGCACAAGTATACTTGTAGGTGGCTTGTGAAGTTGTTCTCTTTTAATATGAAGGACTTAAGGTTGAAGTATGTAACCATGAAAGTTTAAGTAAAGACTATGCCATAAATATGATGTATGTCCAATGTTCATTAAATATATCTCATGTTGACTTGTGTTTATATGATGCTTGTGTTGATGATTATCCTATGGCCGTGTTGTTTGTGTTATGACAATGTTATTATATCTAATGCTTATGTTCACTAACCATTTGAGATGCTCTTATGATGTTGTGCTAGTTTTCATACTAGGTGCATTTTGTACTAACGCATATTGCCTACATTCTAACCAAATGTAGGGTTGGAGGCTTGAGTTGATTTGGAGGCTAGGTTTCAAGGATCTATGAGAGTTGAAGACCTTGGTGAGTCCTCATAAATTCGAGGACAACATCCACTTTACCTTTATGTCATTTCATTATGTTGTTAGACTGCTATATGGGCTGTCTCCCAAGAGTTTATTCTATAGTTGTATTAGATGGTTTGAGACAAAGAGTATAGAAAGACTTCCGCGTGTTACTTTTATGAAATATGACTTTGATTGTTAAATTTTAAAATTGTTCCGTATTTTCAATTCTATTACCTATGTTATGAGGCAAAGGGCTTGTATTAGACCCCTTCGAGGTCGAGTACGCCGTGTTCCGTCTAGGGGGTACCCCTGGGTCGTGACATTATTCTTTATTTCTTTACCTGATTACCTTTAGTATATTATGCTACCTACTTATTTAGTTTTTTGTCTTTCATACTTGGTACACTATTTCATATTGACACCCCTTTCCTAGGGGCACTGCATTCATACCTTCTAGTCCCAAAAAATGACTCAAAAGACCTCCCCAGCAGCACAGTTGAGTTAATAGGTTGACTATCACCTTCTTCCGGAGCTGCCAAAGTTAAGATGTTTGTTGGATTTTGTTGTATATAGTTTTTGGGTAGGTCGGGGACATAACCTGACCACGCTTTACTATCGTAGAGGCTTTGAGACATATATATTGGGTTGTATAGCCACGTGATCGACCATGTTTACCTTGTTTGTTGGTTTTCTAAAGTTTGATGGTTCTTTAGTGTATTGTTTTGATATATAGCGTTTACATTTTCTAGATATCATTGTGGTCTCAACAGTCTAAACAAGACTTATCTGCTAGTCGGCTACTTCTTTATATGAACTATTGGGAGTAGTCATTTCCTTTATATAGTTTTTGATAGTAGTCATGCCAGCTGAGGGTTTATTGTTAAGCCAAGATACTCTCGTTTGTTTTCTGAACTATGTGTGGCTACTATGCACTATTAGCAAATGGTTTAGCATGATCGGCTCAGTTCTAAGTTTTGGCATTAGGTGTCAGTTGCACCCATTGAGTTTGAAGCATCATGCAAAGGGTCGTTCTAGAGAAAATTCAATATTCCAAAGCTAGCCGCGCATTAGCTCATCTGGACTTGTTTACTCAAAATGTTGACTAAAGTCAAATTTAGGCCTTAACTTTAAAATTAGAAGGCCTAATCGCACAAACTCGCACTAAATGCATCGGGAGTCATGTCGACTATGCCACTGACCTAAAATGACCCTTGTGGAGCTAATGGAACCATTAGAATTTATTCTAAAGGCATCTTCTTGAAGTTTTGATCAAAACTTACCGTTCAAGGTTCCAAAGATCCAAAATGGTGAAATTTGCATAAAAAAATAAATCGACGAGCATGTGACCGAATTGTCAATCCCATATATTAATAAATGACTTAGGGTGGCTATAGAAAACCTCTAAACGACTAATATGATGCATAGACACAGAAATGTCATGAAGGTCTTTACAACATCCACTACCGAAGAGGACTTTCGTCCGTAAAAGTAAGAGTCAGGAAGTACCTGAAGGCTCAAACAAGCAAGGAAACTTCTCATCCTCCTCAACTGGATGATGCCTCCAACGGACTTTAACCACATGATTGTCTCTTGAACGCAACCGTCGCATATCTCTGGCCAAAGTGGAAACTAGCTCCTCCATGAAAGTTAAGTGCTCATCCAACTCTGCTACATCATGCTGAAGCACTTGAGACTCATTAAGCACATACCATTACAACATTGAAACATGGAAAACTAGGTAAATAGCTGAGAAAATCAGATGTAGAGAAAACTCATATACAACCTTGCCAAGTGTCCAAGTGATCTCTAAAGGCCCAATAGACCTGGGATAATCTTGGCCCACCTCTCAAATCTCATCATGCCCTTCATGAGTAACACATGGAGAAAAACTCTATCACCCACTGAAAACCACAAAGGCCGCTGCCTACGGTTAGCATAGCTGATATATAACATTGAAACATGGAAAACTAGGTGGATAGCTGAGAAAACCAGAGGTAGAACCAACTCATATACAACCTCGCCAAGTGTCCATATGATCTCAAAAGGCCTAATAGACCTGGGGATAATCTTGGCCCACCTCTCAAATCTCATCACGCCATTCATGAGAGACACATGGAGAAAAACTCTATCACCCACTGAAAACCACAAAGGCCGATTCCTACGGTTAGCATAACTCATGTGCATACTCTGACCTGTCCGAAGTTTGTCGTGAATCACCCTCATCTTTTTTAAAGCCTCTTGAATCAAGTCTGTACCACACGGTCTAGGCTCTAGGGACTCAATCCAACCAATTGGGTGGGGGGACAACACCTACCATATAAGGCCTCAAGCGGGGCCATCTTGACACTAGAATGGTAGTTGTTGTTATATTCAAACTCCGCTAAAGGCAAGAATTGGTGACACTAACCTCCAAACTCTAAAACATAAGCACGCAACATGTCCTCAAGAACTTGAATAGTATGCTCCAAAAATCCATCCGCCTGTGGGTGGAAAGTTGTGCTAAAGTCAACACGGTTGCCCAACTCGTCCTGAAAAATCCTTTAGAAGCAATAAGTAAGTTAAGCACCCCGATATGATATAATAGAGACAAGCACACCATGAAGACAAACCACCTCACGAATGTAGATATGGACCAACCTTTCGGTGCTTAATAAAGACTGAATAGGGAGGAAGTGAGATGACTTGGTCAATCGATCAACGATGACCTAAATTCTATCAATACTTCTAGAGGTCCAATGCAGACCTGCCACAAAATCCATAGTGATGCGATCCCACTTAAACTCCGTAATGGGTAATCACTAAAACTCACCTCCAGGTCTCAAATACTCAGCCTTCACTATCTTGAAACCAAGGCAACGGGATACATAGTCCTGAATATCTCTCCTCATGCCACCCAACCAATAATGCTGCCACAAGTAACAATACATCTTCGCGTGCCTGGATGAATAGAGTATGTAGAATCATGGGCCTCACAAAGTATTAGGTGAATCAAACCCCTAACTCTCAGAATTCAAATATGGCATGCAACTCTTGATACACTCAAATTACACCTCCCTAAAGAAGTATAAGCAATCGTTATCAAGTAAAGAACCCAACTTGGAGGTTGGGATCGATCCCACGAGGAATATGGTTTAGACATAAACTTAACTCACTATTATATTTGTTTAGTCAACTTATTTCTGAGACAAGTAATTAAAGAGGGGGTGTTGTGTAACAAATAACTGATTGTAATTTAGAGAACAAGTGAGCAAGATTCGAACTTTTGTTGTCATCAATGAGAGAGAGAAACAAGGGTATATTTGTTCCCCATAAGCTCATAACGCGGTAATCCTAGTAATAGTAATCCTATCCTAGTGTATAACATGCAAGGTGGTAAGTTATGTATCCCTAAGTGCTTGGTCCGCCAAATAGAGAATTTCACCCCGCACCTTGGTCAATACTTCCCTGATGATCATTCCACGTCTGCCAAAGATGGATCGTGACTGGACCTACGGTCTGTAGGTCACGTCTGTGGATGGCTCCTTCTACAGAGTTTCAGTTGTTGTCTCTCTCGACCTCGTCCAAGTCTATTTCTTGCAAATATAGCACAATAAACATTAGTTCTAATACAAAATGGCCCTAGACACACACAACTCTTAAGTGAAATGTGTTAAAAATACCGTAAACTCATGATATATCAACACCCTCAACTGAAATTTGATGTTTGTTCTCAAGAGATGCATAAGACTCTATACGACACTTGTGTAGAAGCATACATACAAAATCAAGCAATAACATGGCTATTTAAATCCATCCCACTCTCTTAGTGCAAATCTTTTCTCTCAAACTCAACAAGCTAACTCATGCGGATCAAGATATGACAAAGATCGACCAACAAACACCACAACATACATTTTTCACAATCACCAAGGTGCCAACTTTTCAACAATGTCACTAGTGCCCTCACTTCAAACGAAATCCTTTTCACACAGAAGATATGAATTTTAGAGTTTTAGGATTCATTCAACACTCATGCTCATAAGTGACTTCAAGTACAGTTAGTGCTCAATACCATAGGCTTGCCCTTATTTTCACTGCTTAGACTCTCCAAACTAGTTACTAGGATCACTATAGGACTTTCTTACCTTGTAGTGTAGGCTAAGGGTTAGGTGTGGTACATTTGGGTACTTTTTTAGTGACTTTCTTCCCTCCTTGACATTACATTGCCTATTGAACTCTTCCTTGACCTATTTTTGGCACCTTTTAATTTCACATTCCTTCCCTTAACTCTTTTCTACATGGATGCGACTTTTGACTTTGTGACACTTCTTTTTTATTTTTCACTTTCTTATTTTTCTTTCAATTTGTTTTTCTTTATTATTTCTTTTTCACACTTTCACTTATTACATTTTTGTCTTTTTCACACAAAGTAACATCCTCCTTCTTTCTTTTTCTCTTTTCAACACTAAACTCTTTTCATACCCTTTTTTCTATTTGGTTTCCTCTTTCACAGGCACTCTCAACTTATGCATTATGCATTACTTGAGGTGCACACTGTCCGATGTCGGACCAAGGCCAAGATCAAGGTAACTTTTTGTTTAGACACCCTCAACTTAGGATTTTGGCCTAAGTCAAGGTGCACATGTCCAAGGAGGGACCGGGGCCAAGACAATATTTTAAGGGAAGGTGAGTTAGGTGAATCAAAAGAAATGGTTTATTTTAGGCTCAAATATATGGATCAAAAGGGAATAATGCTACCATTTGGTTTGATCATTTTAGGCTTAAGTGGACTAATTTTAACAATGACCTATGATCACTTCCCAACTTCAAGCCTAGATTATCCTTGAAGGACTAACGGGGCAAGGTCAAGATTTGCACAACTATCTGAACAATTCAACTTTTCTCGCACACACTTGGCACATTGTTTCATTATCAGATTATCAGATTACTCAGTTCAAGTTTTAGCTTAAGTCATGAGTTCAAATTGGTTCTTATCATTTCACATTGATATCCTACACATTCAACTTATCAAGACTACAGATCTAGCACAATTCAACATTTTTGGACATAGATCATTTTTATCATGCTTTTCATGCCATCATGTTTTCATCTTTCTACTTACACGTACACACACATTCCTACACATGCCGGTTCAACAGAATTTAAAACAGTCTCTTAGGGAAAAGAACACAGGCAAGAAAACCTCAAGAGAGGATTATGATTTGGGTTATTCAGATTTCATCCCATTACTCAAAATTCATTTACCCCACCCCAACAAAATAGAGTGCAATTGTACCCAATTCACAAAAAGTAAAGAATAAAGGATCGGGTGAAGCAAACCTATGGGGCATAGCACCAAAGACCTATCAACAAGCGGGTGGGTCCAGTTTCTTGGATCACATTAGATCAACAATCGGATCACCCTCAGTAGTGCCCACATCAACAGTCTCAGCACACTCAGTAGTGCTAACCTCAACTCTCACCGCACCATCAGTGGTGCTCACACTGCTAGAGGCACCAACGCCTACCTCCCTAGCCCACTGCTGGCGCATCTCCTCATCAACTATAGAGGCCCTCCGTGCTACCTCAAGCTCTTGGCGCTCCCTCTTGCGAGGTCTCCCAGCCTCAGTGTCATTTTAAGTCTTACCAGGGCAAGGCCGCTTCCCACCATGACAAGAAGAAGAAGGTGGTGGCATCTCATATCCAAAAAGTACATCTAACACCGTATCATCAACCGGTGATATGGGTGTCGAATCAGGCTCAGTATAAGGTGGAGTTAGGAAGATGTCAATATCAGTCCAGAGACTAGCTAGCTCCAATCGGAAAGCAGAAACATCAGTAGTGGGGGCTGGTCGCTCTAAGACGCGCATATTAAATGCGTCAAGGCTTTGGTGAACGGCCTGAACCTTATGGTCCATCATATGCTCCATCCGCTGCTCAACCCTAGTCACGGACTCCTCAATCAATCGTTGCATCCACGGCCTCACATACTAAAGTAGTGTTGCCATCTGAGCCTCCAGCTTCTAAATACAGGTTAGAGGTACTGTTGCAGACCCTGAAGAGTGAGTGGCTCTGGAGGGGCTAGGGGATTGACTAGTGGCTAGAGAATGGGAAGTCAGAGCATCCTCAGTGGGGGCTGGAACGGTAGGCTCATCAACTTGTATCTTCTCCACATCAATTACTAAGTCCTCTCTTAATGGAGGTACCTCAACGTGCGGCTCTCTGTGCGGTGAAACCATATTGGCCTCATCTCGACTCAGGCCGATATCCAGGGTCTTGGTCGCTTGAATCAACTTATCACAATGCCAAATCGGCACTCCAGAGTCCCTGCAAAACTGAAAATGAGGCATGGGAAGGGGTAAGTGGTTGTGGACTTGAAGGCCCTCTCATGTATCTCCGCAATAATCATGCTGGAAAAATCCATCTTAAACCCAGCAACTAGGGTTGCCACCATGACTGCGTGGTCCCAAGTAAGAACATTATCTGTCTGCATAGGAGACACCCTGTTTTGCACCAATAGCCAGAATAATTTGGCCACAAAAGTCAAAGTGGCCTTGTTCATGCCTCCACTCGGGTTGATTACCCACTTGGCGCGCTCTCCATCTATAGCAAGGTGATGGGACAACCAGCGCAATAAAGTCTCCTTCTGCTCTACATTCTGCTGGAATCCCCTGCTCATCACAATGTCCCACCAATAATCAAACTCGGTCGTGTTGATTGCTAGAGTGTAGCTCGGGTCGTAGAGGAACCTGCATATAGTAGCCTTTGAGATATCAATTGAGAACCCACGAACTAGTGTAGCTGTAATTGAAAGCTGGGCGGCGGGCTTGGCATGTCTGTTAATGAAACCTTGGAGGGTGGCTGTGTAGGAAGCATAGAACTCCTCACGATCTCCTCATTGTAAAACCCTGGGCTACGGGCCATCCACTCGCACCTGTGTCTCTTGAAGAGCTTATAAATGGCGAGCGCGGTGTGCAAGTTTTCTTTGAGAACCCTGCGCTCATCAGTGAATAATCGAGCCATTCTCTCCTTCTCAATCATCATCCGGGCATCCCTGTATATTTTCCATTAACCACTTACACACCACCGGTTTGGCTCCTTAGCAACTGCAGTAGGCTCAGTGTTTCGTGGCACTGGAATGTCCGCCGCACTAGTAGCCTCATCAGATGAAGCAGTCCTACCATGTGAACTAGAGCCCAATGTGGATTCAGAAGTAGAGGCGAACTCAGAGTCGGAAGAAGAACCAGCCGGTGAACCGATCAGTGCATCCTCTTCATCAAACTGAGAGGCAGTGACTACGTCGGGAATCACTTGTCGTGCTTGGTTTCGTGTGGTGCGTGGTGTTGTAGGGGATGTCCTAGTAGTGGGTGGGACACATGCGGGGTCATTCTCCGCATCAGTATCTTTATCAATCAACTAGAAGGATGGTGCTACGTATTTTGACTTTCCCTTTATGATGAAGGTCGGAGCTTTCTTGGGAGCCATGGTACCTGTGGAGGATTAATTAGTACCAAAATAAACCAATAACATACTCGAAAAAAATTTAGACTAAAGAACAAACAAAAATAAAAACTAAAAAATTTTATGTATAGTAGCATCAGTGCCCACCTACGGTAGGTACCTACGGTTCGTGAGTCCCCTCCGTAGGTTAGAAGTCCCAACAAAAGTTAGGCTCTGATGGGAACCACGGATGTGCAGAACGGTCCGTAGGTTGACTTATTGACTGTAGTCGACCTCCGTGGTTCCACACTCAGTGGATTCTCCATGTGCAACAGACCCACGGACCTAATATACGGTCCATAGGTTGACCTACTATCCGTGGACGGGGTCTCGTCTCGTAGGTCAGGTCTGTGCCAGGTATCAGACATGCCTCATTTTTAAACTATATTTTTAACAAGTCAAACACTCAACCTAAGTCTAATCATGCATTTCAACACAATTTATGGTAGTTTGTCATCCCTAGGGTTTCGATTACTCATTATTTCACTTTTTTAGCATACAAAACTAGGAACCCTAAGTTGAAACTTCCAGTTAGACTATTGACCCAGATTTATTTGATTACAAAGACAACACAATCACATTCTATCGTCCCAAGGGTGTTTCTAACTATAGTTTATCATGCAATTTCATACAAAACAACCCAAGGTCAAGACCCACTTCGTGACTTCATGTATTGAACAATGAATACCAAAATTCAAAGTTAAAGTGAAGTCGTTTACCTTACAAGTATTGGAAGTGGCAAAACCTAGGTTTGGACCCACGAAACCCCGTCTACGGGTCGTGGGTCAACCTACGGACCATAGGTGGGGTCCATAGGTCACTCAACACTTAGAAAAAAATTGAGGACTTACTTAGGTTCTATCGATACCATTCACGGTCCGTGAATTGAACCACAGACCGTTGATGGGGTCTGTAGACCTCTGCAACAAACATTTCTGTAGATTTGGCTTTTCATCCCAGCATATGTAGCAACCGTTAGGACTTTCTTTTTACGTTTCTCGGACAATTTCTAGACATGAACCCTACTCTATATCTAGCCAACACAAAAAAAAATACAATACCAATCTAAGGAATTACAGAAAATCAACTAAAAAGAGAAAACTCCTAAATCGAAAAGAAAAACCTATAGTTGGCTAGATTGTACATCTTGGGTTGCCTCCCAAGCATCGCTTGATTTAACGTCGTGACACGACGCAGGCCTCTTGATTACTAACACTTCATCAAGATAGTAGGCCTCAACCACCTATTGCACATTTTCAGCTTTGCCCATGTAGACCTTAATTCTTTGCCCGTTCACCTTGAACCTTGTTCCCTCCTTGTTATCGAGCTGGACCGCTCCATGTGGGAACACTTAAAAGGCTATGAATGGACCGGTCCACTTGGACTTGAGCTTGCCACGAAACAAGTGCAACCTAGAGTTAAATAGAAGTACCATATCACCCATATCAAATTTTGCGCTTTAAAATCTTTTGATCATGATACTTCTTCATCTTCTCCTTGTGCAAGGTTCAACTTTCATAAGCTCTTAGGCGAAACTCATCAAGCTCATTTATGTCATTCACTCTCTGATTCGATGCGGCACCCTAATACAAATTTAACTTCTTTAGCGCCCACATAGCCTTATGCTCAAGCTCTACCGGCAAATGACAAGACTTCCCATATACAATTTGGTAGGGGGACATACCTATGAGAGTCTTGAATGCGGTGCGATAGGCCCATAGAGCATCATCAAGCCTCCTTGACAAATTTGTTCTATTAGCATTCACTGTCTTGGCAAGAATCTGCTTGATCTCTCTGTTGGACATTTCTACTTGCCCACTAGACTGCGCATGGTAAGGAGTGGCAACATTGTGGTGGATGCCATATTTCTCAAGTAGCACCTTGAATAACTTATTATAGAAGTGAGAACCTCCATCCTGATAATCGCCCTAGGTGTACCAAATCTGGAGAAGATATTCTTTTTCAGGAATACGGTGACACTTTTACCTTCATTGTTGGAAAGCGCAATTACTTCCACCCACTTTGACACAAAATCAACCGCAACAAGAATATAATTTATCCCATGTGATCTCACAAATGGATCCATAAAATCAATGCCTCATACATCAAACAACTAAATCACCAATATCGGATTCATAGGAAGCTCTTACCTCTTTGAAATTCCTCATTCTCTTTGGAAATGTTCACAAGACTTGGCGAAATCATGAGCATCTTGGTGGATATTAGGTCAATAATACCCAGACTGCAAAATTTTATGTGCAGTCTGAATACCACTACGATGCCCACCAATAGGCGAAGAGTGACATGCCTCTAGTATACTCATAATCTCAACCTCGGCCACACAACGACAAATAATCCCATCAGCACAATTATGGAACAAGTAAGGCTTATCCCAAAATAACTTTTTCACATCATGCATAAACTTTTTCCTTTGTGAAAAGACAAATCCGATGGAACCAGATCACTTGCCAAGTAGTTAGCAAAGTCTGTGAACCAAGGAATCAGATCCTGAGAAACCGCCAAGACAATGCTTGTTCATCTGGAAAAGCATCATTAATTTCAGCCCCATCTCCTAACTTGAGCATAGCTTCATCCTCTAATCTGGACAAGTGATCGGCAACTTGATTTTCTATCCCCTTTCTATCTTTCACCTCAAAATCAAACTTTTGTAGCAACATCACCAATCTGATCCACCTTGGTTTTGCATCCTTCTTAGCCATCAAATGCCTCAATGCAGAATGGACAGTATGCACTATGACCTTAGTACCAAGCAAGTAGGCTCGAAATTTCTCAAATGCGAAAATCACAGCAAGGAGTTCATGTTCAGTCACTATATAGTTCTTTTGAGCCATATTTAGATCTTTGTTGTCATAGTAAATCGGATGAAGAATCTTCTCTCGCCTCTGTACCACAACCACACCAAGTGCCACTCCACTCGCATCACACATACCTCAAATGCTTGCCCCCAATCCGATAAAATTATGATAGGTGCGGAAACTAAATTTTCCTTCAACTCTCCAAATGCTCTCAGACAAGCAACATCAAAATCAAACTTACACTCCTTTTTGAGCAATTTGCACAATGGGTGTGCAATCTTGGAGAAATCCTTAATAAACCTCCTATAAAAGCTTTCATGCCCAAGAAAACTTCTAACACCTTTAACAGAGATAGGTGGTGGAAGCTTTTGTATTACCTCAACTTTCTCTCTATCAACCTCAATGCCATTCTCAGAAATCCAATGACCCAAAACAATTCCCTTTTTCACCATGAAGTGGCACTTTTCCTAATTTAGCAAACTATTGTACTCTTCACACCATTTCAGTACCTCGGCCAAATGACCCAAACAACCATCAAATGAGTCACCTACCACAGAGAAATCATCCATAAATACCTCAATAGTGTCCTCCACCATATAAGAGAATATCGACATCATGCAACGCTGGAAGGTCGCTAGAGCATTACACAACCCAAATGGCATTCGTTTGAAGGTGAAAGTCCCATAAGGGTAAGTGAATGTGGTTTTCTCTTGGTCTTCCGAAGGTATGGAGATCTAATTGTAGCCTGAATAACCATCAAGAAAGCAATACCAGCCCTTACCCGCAAGGCAGTCCAACATCTGATCCATGAACGACATAGGGAACTAGTCCTTTTCTGTCCAAGCGTTCAATATCTGGTAGTCCATGCATACTCTCCATCCAGTCACGGGTCGTATCGGAACAAGCTCATTTCTCGCATTAGGAACCATAGTCATCCCACCTTTCTTGGGCACACACTGAACAAGGAAAGCCAAACTACTATCTACAATAGGATAAATGACTCCAGCATCCAACCACTTGATGATTTCCTTTTTCACTACCTCTTACATAGGCGGATTTAGTCTCCTTTTGGTGCTCAATACTAGTCTTATGATCCGGAATGAGTTGGATTTTATGAGAACAGATGCCAGGAGGAATCCCAATAATGTCCGCAATAGTCCACCCAATAGCCCTTTTGAACCTCTTTAACACAAAAACCAAAGCCTCAACTTGTTTCGCATTCAAATCAGCCGCAATGATGACCGGTAAGTACCATATCTACCCAAGAAAACATACCTCAAATATGAGGGTAGAACCTTAAACTCCAATTTTGGAGCCTCTTCAACAGACAGTTTCGTGGGTGGAGAGTCACAATTCTTCATATCTAACTCCAATTTCTTCGGTTTGGAATGAAATTCGAACCTATCAAGTGCGCTGGCCAATTCATCATAGTCTTCAATACCATCACCCTCAAAATTCATCATAACCTCTGCCAATGCATCAACACCCAATCGCTCTTCAATAGACACCTCAAAACCTTGCTCTACCATCTGAGTCACCACTGGCACTGTCTTGAGATCACTTTCCTGCTTCATAGACCTACAATTATTAAAAGTTACCTCTTCACTATTCAATTGGAACTTCATCTGCCGCTTCTCCATATCGACTAAGGCGCGCCCAATAGAAAGGAATGGTGTCCCAAGGATGATGGGAACCTCAAAATCGACCTCACAATCAAGGATCACAAAATCCGCCGGAATGATAAAAGACTCCACTTTCACAAGTACATCTTGGAGCACACCAATGGGCCTCTTCATAGTTCTATCGGCCATGAGCAATCGCATCACAATCAGTTTTGGAGTCCCTAATCCCAACTTCTTGTAAATAGACAACGGCATCAGATTAATGCTAGCACCCAAATCACACAACGCCTTAGAAAAATGCAATAACTCAATGGTACATGGAATAGTGAACGCACCAGGATCCTCCTTCTTCTGCACAAGTGACCTCGTAGCACTAGCACTACAATGTTGCAATATATCATTCTTCAAAACTGGTGGGCCCTCTTCTTAGTCACCAAATATTTGATGAACTTTGCATACCCAGACATTTGCTCCAAAGCTTCTATCAACGGAACATTGATGGAAAGTTGTTTCAACATAGATATAAACCTACATTACTTTGCTTCTTCATTCTTCTTCACCAACCTCTGTGGGAATGGAGGTGGAGGTCTAGGCATGGGGATAATTTTTTGGGTTATCTCCGCTTCCTTCTCTGTAGAATTCTTGGATACTCCAGTAACCTCAATTGCATCATCATCTTTCTCAACCACAATTTCAACTTCAGATGGCATACGTGAATTGATGGTCTGCTTACCCCCTCGAGTAGTGACTACCATACAATTCCCATCATTCTTCACATTCTGGATGGTGTAGCTAGAAAGTGTGTCAGGCTGACGTGGGTTGACTGTAGTGGACAACTGATTCATCTGTTGCTCAACTTGCTTGATCGACACTGCATGGGCATCAACTTTTTGACCGATTCAAGACAAGTCGTTTCGCATCTCCTTCACATTCTCATCAGTCGAATCAAACCTCCTAATCATCTTCTTCTGCATCATATCCTCAATATGTGACATACTACGCCCAACTTCCCTATTGCCAGATTACCGATTATGTGGAGGGACATAAGGCCCAACTCTATCGTTCTTATTTCCATAATTGTTTCGGTTGTAGTAATTGTCGCGATTGTAGTTCCTATCCTGGACATATTGACCCTCTCGATTGTAGTTACCATAGTTCCGACCTTGGTTTCCTTGAACTTGGTGCCAATTATCCGAATTAGAACCTTGGGAGTTAGCTCAAAAAACCCCCCGTCTGATCATTCACCAAGTACGCATCCTCCTCATAGTAACATTCCTCCTCCGGTGGTGGTGGAGTCCTACGCAAGTAATTCACTGCATTTACCTTTTCAGGACCTCCTCTTACATGCTTCAATACCAACCCAAGTTTTGTCCTTATCTGTGTCATCTTCTCACGAATGTCATCGGCAGATTGACTAGGTGCAGCTTGAACTGCAAATGTGTCTCTTCCGGTGTCATACTTTTGAGTTCTTCATGCTTTATTTTTTCAGGAAATATTCTCCAGTTTCTCAGCGATCTCCTCAAAAGTGCACTCACCATATAATCCTCCAGCGATAGTATCAAGCACAGCCTTACCGTTGTCATCTTGACCTCTGTAGAAATACTCCTTTAGTGACTCATCATCAATGCGGTGGCTCAGAAAAATTCCTATGAATGCAGTGAACCTGTCCCATGAACTACTCACAGACTCTCCAGGTAGTGCCATGAAGTTGTTGAGTTTATCTTTGTGGTTCAGCTTCTTTGACAATGGAAAATACTTGGCCATGAACACCTTGTGCAATTGGTCCCATGTATGGATTGAGTTGTATGGGAGCTGAGAAAACTATACAACAACATCTCCATTCTATGATAGAGGGAAGACTCTCAACCCAATGACATTCATATCCAACTTTGGTCGCCCTACACAACTCTTACAAACACTTCTCGACTTGGCCATGTGCCCATGTGGATCTTCCGAAGCCATACCAGAAAACAAACCCCTCGTTGTAAGAATCTGCATCAAGCTGATTGTCACCACGAATGTATGCCCCGGAGGTAATGGATGGAGAACAATGGGCCTTTAAGATTCAACAGTATTAAACTCGACCCTGTAGTTATCTTGCAACCTTGGTTCTGGCGGAACTTACACCCTCAATGCATTTCCAAGTAAATTATCACCATGAACCTGAGCATTCTTATTAACAATTTTAGGAGGCTGCAACTCAACTCCATCCCCTATATTTCCCCTGATTGGATTGACTGGGATCCCTTGATTATTCTTTTTTCTCAAAGTTCTACTTAACTCTGGATTGTATGGGCTCAATGGTTCGTCTCGACTCCGTGTACTTGGCATACATTAGAGTAGAAAGTTGTAGAAAACAAAAACAAAAAATAAAAGTAAAATTAGGAAATAATTGACTAAAGCTCAATAATGTAGTTAAACTTAATCTAAACACCTTATTCCCCGGCAGCGGCGCCAAAATTTGATACGCTCAAATTACACCTCCCTAAAGAAGTATAAGCGATCATTATCAAGTAAAGAACCCAACTTGGAAGATTTGGATCGATCCCACAAGGAATATGGTTTACACTTAAACTTAACTCACTATTATATTCGTTTAGTTAACTTATTTCTGAGACAAGTAAGTAAAGGGGAGGGGGTTGTCTAACAAATAACTGATTGTAATTTAGAGAACAAGTGAGCAAGATTCGAACTTTGGTTGTTATCAATGAGAGAGAGAAACTAGGGTATATGTGTTTTCCATAAGCTCATAAAATGGTAATCCTAGTAATACTAATCCTATCCTAGTGTATCACATGCAAAGTGGTAAGTTATGACCCCAAGTGTTTGGTCCGCCAAATAGAGAATTTCACCCCGCACCTTGGTCAAGACTTCCCTGATGATCATTCCACACCTGCCAACGATAGACCGTTACTGGACCTACGATCTATAGGTCAGGTCCGTGGATGGCTCTTTCTGCAGAATTTCAGCTGCTATCTCTCTCGACCTCGTCCAAGTCTATTTCCTACAAATATAGCACAATAAACATTAGTTCTAATACAAAATAGCCCTAGACACACACTACTCTTAAGTGAAATGTTTTAAAAATACCAGAAACTCACGGTATATCAACTCTCAAAACCCTATTTGAATCAAATGTAACCTGACCGACATCCTCTAACATCTTATCTCAAAGCGCCACCAAGGCCTCATCCTCAAATTGACGACTACAGATCTAATCAAGTATAGAGGACTGAACTCCCACATAGGCTAAAAACATGCTTAAAATCTAAAATGTGTTATTAGCTAACGACTGAATGCGTAAAGCTAAAGGTCGCTCCACAGTAGATAAGAAGACTAGACTACATAGACTCACTATTTCTGATTCAAGGAATCTACTACCACATTTGCCTTGACCGAATGGTAGAGAATAGAGAGGTCATAGTTTCAGAAGTTCAATCCAACAATGCTTCCTCGAGTGAAGGTCCCTCTGGGTCATGATGTACTAAAGACTCTTTTGATCAGTTTCGATCTCACAATGAAATCTATACAGGTAGTTCCTCGAGATCTTAATTGCAAAAATTACCACCGCCAACTCCAACTTATGGGTGGGGTAGTTGCACCTTTAAGCCTAGGTTACCTCAACGCATAAGAAATAACCCGACCCCGCTGCATCAATACACTACCTAAAACAACGTCGGATGTGTCACAATAGACTGTGCAACCCTCACCCTCAACTAGAAAAGTCAATATTTGAGTGGTCAATCTTTGCCCGAATCTACCATGATTCCATACTTGGATAAAACCATACTTTGAGAACTTGGCATAAAGTTGTTAATCTCTCAAAGTTTGGAGCACACTCTTTAGCTGTTTCTCATGATCACTTCTACTCCATGAGTATACCAGGATGTCATCTATGAACACAATAACAAACAAATTAACATACATCCTGAATATCCATGTCATCAAGTTTATGAAGGCTGCAGGGGCATTAGTCAACCCAAAAGACATAAATAGGAATTCATAATGGTCATATCGAGTTCTAAATGTGGTCTTTGGGATATCCACAACCCTAAACCTCAACAAATGATATCCTAATCTTAGATCAATCTTTGAAAACAATGCGGCACGTTGAAGTTGGTATAATAGATTATCAATCTTGGGTATAGGGTAACGGTTCTTCACCGTCACCTTATTCAATTTTCTATAATCAAATACACATACACATCGTACTGCCCTTCCTCTTCACAAAAATGATGGGATACCCAAGGCAATACACTAAGCCTTATAAATCCCGTACCCAATAGATCATGAAGATGTACACTAAGCTCATTGAGCTTTACAGGAGCCATCTTATATGGCAGAATAAAAATTGGTCGAGTACCCAGCTCAAGCTGAATAGGGAAATCAATGTCATGCTCTAGGGTAGGCCAGGTTGTTTGGTAGGAGACACATCTACAAAATCACGAACAACTGGAATAGACTCAACTATCGAGACCTCCTTACTCATATCCCACACATAAGACAAATAAGACAAACACATGTTAGACACTAACCTCCGAGCCTAAATAAAAGATATATAACTCTAACCGGTGTGCTACTACTAAAGCCTTGCCACACAACCGAGGAAATACCAGGCATGGCTAAGGTAAAAGTCTTAGAGAAACCATCTTAAACTTCACTCTAGGGGGATAACAAGTCCTTGCCCAAAATCCTATCGAAATCAAGCATATCTAGAAATTTAAGGTTATCATGGGTGTCACACCCTTTGTAGTAACTAAGCAAGATCGAAACACATGATCCACTACTAAAGACTCACCCATGGGGGTCAACACATGCAACAGTGCTACCATAGGCTCAGAAGTC
This sequence comes from Solanum piurae, assembly GCA_029582685.1. NCBI lineage: Eukaryota > Viridiplantae > Streptophyta > Magnoliopsida > Solanales > Solanaceae > Solanum > Solanum piurae. The sequence goes on from JAJOOO010001795.1 coordinate 20,012, forward strand.
ATACCCATACGAGGATCATAATACACAGACACATAGAAATAGGTAGATCCTAGATTAAATAAGGTCGAGGCAGGCTAATGGCATAAAAGAATCGTACGTGTGATCACATCAATTGATGCATTTGACCTCCCCCCCCACTGGAGCTGCATAGAAATGGTCTTGTCTATCTTGCCCTAGCCATCAGTCCTACCACCTCTCTACCTCCCCTGGGACCACCTCGAATACCACATTGTCCACCACAATGGTTCTGACCCTGGCGTTGGCCCCTAGATATAAGTGTTGTTATTGGAGCTGGTAGAGTTGCAGATGGAGCTGCCTGTGGAGCAGGAGCAATCCTCCTATGCAAAGAGAAATCTTTGGCCCAGTGACCTAAGTCACCACAAACAAAGAAACTCGGATATGATCTACTCCCAGAAAAACATCCACAACAACCTAAAGCGTAGGACTGGGACCCGTGACTCTAACTAGAGCCAACCTCTCTCTGACTATACTGATAACCCTCTAAACACTACAATGAGGCATAAATAGGCCTATTGGATGAACCTGCTGAAAGCGCTACCGAGTCTTATGATGTACATCTTAGGCCCTAGAATGAGACACACTATAGCTACCCTCATATAGTGTGTCTCCTTAGGACTCACAATGGAGCTTCTCAATATTCGGGTGTTATCAACAACATCTAGATATGAGATACTTGTATAGACCATACACTAGGTCTCAATCTATAATTATCATGTCAACCTACGAACAAAACACCAAACTATTTACTCCATATTAGGTAAACTTATGGTAGCATGATAGGAGAGCTTGTGAAATCTCACCTTATACTTAGACACTATCATAGAACCTAGATCCAGCCTAGAGAACTTATCCTTGAGGTGATCTCTGATGCTATGTGGGATGAACCTGACCAACAAAACCTTAGAAAACTCGGTCAAGTTGACTGGGGGCAACCGAGTTGGTTTGGTCTTAATAAAGGTATGCCACCACTAGTGCGCTTGCTCATACAGTTGATTAGCAGTAAAGTCATCTCTTCTTGACTCCACGAGACCAAAAGTATACAAGCGCTCACAATAAGTTGTCAAAAACTCTTGGGAATCCTCACTCACAATCCTATAATACCTTAGATTTGAATATCTTAAAAGCAATCCTAGCATATTCGGCTCCTCTAGAGAAATAGCTCTGGCAGCAATCACACATGGGCCACCCTAAGCAGTACCCGGGCCTGAGGTCCTTCTGTTGCAGGTTGATCCTCCTGATCCAGTACTGGTGCAAGTGTTGTAGTCGTGTAGGTGTTGGCACAGGTGGTAGAGCTACGGCATGTTGTATGCCACCCAGCATAATCAAAAGTTGTGCAATGGTTGCCTAAAGATCTTGATCCATAGTCGGTCCGAGTAGTGGCTAAGCTGGTCTCGACCCCACTAGTTGGTCTGGAACACGAGCTGCTAGAGGCTTGGTAATGTCACGACCCAAGGTAGCCCCTAGGCGTAACATGGCATATAAGACTCTGAGAGTCTCCATAATAGCCACTTAGATTTCATCATACAAGAAATAGAATAAGAAGATTGAAGGACAGTTTCATTATATCAAAGTTTCATAAAGCATAGGGGATATCAAAACATCATCTCAAAGCCATCTGGTACATAGTAATGAATCTGGGCGTAGCTCGTACATCATAGTCCAAAACCAAAAATAAGGAATGCCTAAAAACAATAAATGACCGTTCCTCGAAGCATGAGGACTCACCAAAGATTGGAAGTTCCTCAACAAACTCTAGCCACAAAACTGAGAACCTTGAGAGTCGCACCCTACATTTGGGGAAATGTAGGCAAGAGTATGTGTTTCTACAAAAATATGTACCAAGTATAATAGCCATGCATAAAATATTTGAAAACATTCTTAAAACAAATACCTTCATGAAATGCAATGACCAAGCTAAAACATGAAATAAAGAGTTATAAAACATGAATCATAAAACATGGTCAATGCACAATGTCATCATCTTAAACATGTATGATGTACTTCCTTGAAGTAACTTTAGTTCATCATAACTTTCTTGTGGGAAGTAGCTTTAGTCGACATATAAGACCATGAGAGTTATTATCATGGAATCTAGTGTCTTCCCCACACTGAAAATGGGTTGCCTTCCTTGCCAATGTAAGGACCATGAACTTCTAGGTTATGTGGATCCACTAGCTAATGTCTATCTAGACACTCCTATGTTGATACATAGTTTATGGGACATGAGTAATCTCCACTTGTCCACTCGGTACTAACACTATTTCTTATTCATATTCTTCTTAGCTCATGAAGGAATGTGGGTAATCGCCTCTTGTCCTTACATCATATGACATGGGTAATCGCCTCTTGTCATTCAATAAGAGAGCATGTGTAATCGCCTCTCGCCTCATCATTAGAATAGCTCCTTAACATTGGTTCATTTTAGGTGAGAACGTATTTCAACCCAAAAAACTCTTATCATGTGAGAAAACCTTTCACAATTCATTCTTACATGTGTATATGAAAATCCTTTCAACAAAACAACAGTAGGAAAATACTTCATTCTCAAAGCATCCTTAAAACATTCACCTAAATTTCATGAGAACATACTTGATTTCATAACTTTTCTTTCCTAACCCAATGGGGATCATCATAAAAACATGAGATTAACTCAATTCATACATAAGATATCAAAATTCAATCAATTAAATAAATAATTAAAAGAACCCATAATATAGAAGAAAAACCCTATCTCAATTGAGGAATTCTAACTTCGAAAATTGGAAAAGTTGGGAACTCCATCTAGGAAAGGCTTCCATGGATGAAAACTATCATACCTTAATACAAAAAGCTTGACTTCAATGGGGAAATTGGAGACTTGGCTTGAAATCCTAGGTTGAGCCCTTCTTCTTCATGTTTTCTAGAGAGAGAAATATTCTGAGAGAAGACTTTTTCTTCTTAAGTAATTTGAGAGACTGATTCAATTGGGGAAATTCGGGGGTTAAAACACTTATATAGGGGTTTTGGTGAAGGGTAAAATGAAATAGTATTAGGCTAGAATAATTAGGAAAAGATCTAAAATCCCCTGAAAATAATAACTACCGACCGAGTCGATGGTGGGGACCTACGAACCGTCATGTCCCTCTGTCGATTGGGTTCAGAGACTCAAGTTTTGGACCTCAAACGATGGGACTCACCCACAGGCCGTGGGTCCCAACCATGGTCCTTAACTTTCGACCTCAATCTCTTGAAGTCTGGGACTCACCTACGAAACATATTTACGGGTCGTGCATTGAACAACGGACCATCCTGGTGAACCGTTCAAAATGAATTGGAACTTGACATTTTGGAAAAACTGACTGGCCTATCCACGGACCCAACCCATGGTCCGTGCATCAAATGACGGACTTTCAGTGGCGTCTGTCGGTCCTGACACCAGATTTCTTGGAAGCTGAAATATTTACCCTTTCTTGAATCTGAGGTGTTACATTATCTCCCCCTTGGGATCATTCGTCCTCAAATATGATTCAAGACATTATAAGGAAGGTAGAAACTTAAACCTAACAGCCCAACATGAATGCAATCACATAATGCACATGTCCAAGGAGGAAATATCAACTCCAAGGTAAAGCATGTTCAAAACATCATATCATGACGTCTATATGTAACTCGTACTTAAATGTATATAAACATGTAGAAATCAATCAAGTTTACTCATTTTTTCAAAACTTAAACTTTTTCATGAACATGCATAAATGAGCAAATCATGGGAATATCTAAGACACGTGATACCAAAAGAGTAAACCATGAGGAACATCAATACCTCAAGCTAGAGTAGGGGTATAGAGAAATAGATGAGGAAAACGTCACATCATATCGGCCTCGACCACCCAAGTAGCACCCTGAACTAACTTATTCCTCCACCAACTTCTTTATTTCTCAACTTCTTGACTTGCCGGTCTAAGATCTCAACCTTTACTTCCTCATAGGAAATTTTCTCTTTTAACTCCCAAATATTCTAAGAGAACTATAGATGTCGGATCAACAACACATTTCTTCAACATAGAGACATGGAAAATGGGATGCACCGATGCCAACTTATTAGGAAATTCTAGTTCATAAGCAACCTTACCAATATGCCGAAAAAATTGATATGGGCCTACATATCGGGGACTAAGCTTCCTTTTCTTACCAAACCTCATTACACCCTCCATGGGTGAAATTTTCAAATAGACCCAATCATTAACATCAAAATCAAGATTCTTCTTCTAACATAGACATATGAGTTTTGTCGACTTTGAGCAGTTTTCAACCTTTCTCTAATAAGTCAAACTTTTTCCATGTACGAATGCTAATGTCTTGGGATAAACCGCTCGGTTTCTGATGCTCAACTTTCACTTTTGACAATTGGGACACTTAGCCACAAATTCTTCAATATCCTTCTTCATCTCCTTCCACCAATAGATCTCCTGCAAATCACGGTATATCTTGGTGGCTCCTGGGTAAATGGGATATCGAGAATGATGGGATTCTGACAAGATTTGCTTTCTCAAGCCATTAACATTAGGAACACAAAAATGACCTTGATATCTAAGTACTCCATCGCCCCCTTGGGAAAAAGCCTCTACGCTATTTCTAAGCATTGTTTCCTTCAATTCAACCAAGGTCGGTCCAAGACCTTGCTAGGCTTTCACATTCGCCACAAAATACGATTCTGAACCATTGTGAACCATAACACCACCCTTGGCAGAGTCCACTAACTGAACACCCAATCGGGCCAATCTATGAACATCTCAAACCAACTCCTTTTTATCATCCTCAATATGGGAAACACTTCCCATAGATAATCGACTAAGGGCATCCACCACCACATTCACCTTTCCTAGGTGACAGAGAACACTCATATCATAATCCTTCAATAACTCGAGCCACCTTCTTTGGCAAAGATTTAAATCCTTCTGATAAAATACATATTGGAAACTCTTGTGATCAGTAAAAACACCCACATAAACACCATAGAAATAATGCCTCCAAATCTTTAAGGCAAAAACAACCCTCGCTAGTTTAAGCTCATGGGTAGGATAATTATTCTCATGAATCTTAAGTTGCCTTGAAGCATAGGCAATAAATTCCCATTTTGCACAAGCACACATCCTAGCCCAATTTTCGAGGCATCACAGTAAACCACAAAACCATCAATCCCTTTTGGTAAAATCAACACCGGAGTAGAAGTAACTCTACATTTCAATTCCTGAAAACTCGATTTACATGCTTCAGACCATATGAACTTAGCCTTCTTTTGAGTTATGTTGTCAAATGAGAGGAAATCGAAGAAAAACCCTCAACAAACCTTCTGTAGTAACCATCCAAACCCAAGAAGCTTCTAATATCCGAGGGGATAGACATCTAGGACAACTTTTAACCACGTCCATCTTCTTAGGATCTACCTCAATACCTTTACTTGAAACAATATGACCAAGAAAAGCTATGGACCTTAGCCAAAACTCACATATACTAGACTTCACGAAGAGTTGTTGGTCCTTGAGATTTTGCAACATAATCCTCAAATGATCAATATGTTCACCCTCACTTCTCAAATAGATCAATATATCATCAATAAACACAATCACAAACACGTCAAGGTATTTTCTAAACACCTTATTCATCAAATCTATAAATGCCACCGAAGCATTAGTTAAGCGAAATGACATTACCAAAAACCCATGACCATACTAAGTTCGAAAAGCCATCTTCGGAATGTCATTTTTTTTCACCCTAAATTGGTGATAACCCGAGTGAAGGTCAATCTTGGAAAACTAACTTGTTCCTTCAAGTTCGTTAAACAAGTTATCTATTCTTGGGAGAGGATACTTATTCTTAATGGTAACCTTGTTAAACTGCCGATAGTCAATACACATACAAACAAAACCATCTTTCTTTCTAACAAACAAAACGGGGCCACCCCATGTAGAGATACTTGGTCGGATGAAACCCTTATCCAACAAATCTTTCAATTGCTCTTTCAACTCCTTAAGTTCTGGCAGAGCCATTCCTTAAGGAGGAATAGAGATAGGTTATGTATCTGGGAGAAGGTCAATATCAAAGTCTATTTCCCTTTCAGGAGGAATACTAGGTAAATCATCTAGAAACACTTCTGCAAACTCCTTAACTACGAGGACCGACACAAGAGTAGGGGTTTTAGAATCTACATCCCTCACCCCAACTAGATCTTAGATGGAACCCTTTAACATCATCTTTCTAGCTTTAAGACAAGAGACAAACTGACCTTTAGGCATAGAATTTTTCCCTTTCCACTCTAGGATAGGCTCATTTGGAAAATGAAACTTGACTTCACGAATTCTAGAATCTATAGAAGCATAACATGAGTGCAGCCAATCCATACCAAGTATAACATCAAAATCTGGCATATCAAGTTCTACCAAGTCAATAATAATAACTTTATGGGATAAGGAGAATGGACACTTTCTATAGACCCTCTTAGCCATAATAGAATCACCAATGAGAGTAGAGATAGAAAAGGGATCTAACAACACATCCCAAAGAATATCGAACCTCATAGCCACAGATGGCGTCACAAAAGATAAGGTAGCACTCGGGTCAAGTAAAGTATAAACATCAAGTTGAAAGACGTTCAACATACCAGTAATCACATCGACAGAACCCTTTTGGTCATGACGAGTCTGAAGTGGATAAAATCGGTTTTACTTGTGAGCATTTGGACCCAAACCACTTGGATATGACAAAGGATTAGATTGAGCCTTTTGGCGATTATCCCCATTATTCTTACTAACTGAAGAACAATCAATTATCTTGTGGTCCATCTTACCACAACCAAAACAGGCTTTGGAATCCGCTAGACATTTGCCCTCGTGCTTTCTTCCACACTTAGCACAAGTAGGCAACAAGGACCCACTACAACTTCCTCCTTGAGGCTTAGGGTTAGACATCCTCTCTTTGTTAAATTTAGAAGGAACATTGGAGAAACCTTGGCTGGAAAACCTTTGTTGAAACTTAGAACGACCATGTCCATCAGACCTTGAATGAGAGAAGTTACCATCACCCATCTTCGCTCTATTTTCCTCACTAGACCTTTCCTTAAGTTTCTCCTCTTCAATTTATTGAGCATGAACCATGAGATGAAAAATGTCGATATCATTAATATGCATGGCGGTACAGTATTCTTTAACCACCATTTCAGACACAATCAAAACGAACTTACTCATCCTTACCATAGGATTGGAAATCATAATAGGAGTATACCTAGACAATTGTGTAAACTTCAAAGCATATTCCTTCACACTCATACTTCCTTGATGAAGGTTGATGAATTCAAGCACATTTGCCTCCCTCATCTCAAAGGGAAAGAACCTATCAAGGAAAGCAACTTTGAACTTTTCCCAATCGAGACGACCCGCATCTTTTGGTCTTCCTTCTTTCCAATTGTTAAACCATATTTGAGCAACACCCTTAAGTTGATAAGCGGTCAACTCCACCTTTTCCACTGGTATCACTCCCATGATCATCAACACCTTGTAAACCTCATCAATGAATTCTTAAGGATCCTCCTCAACCTTAGAACCATGAAACTCTGGGGGATTCATTCTAGTGAAGTCCCTCACTCTAGATGCCACCATACCCATATTTGGGTTCACAGGAACCACAACCTCCCGATTGGCTTGGGCCATCATGGCTTGGACCAATACTTGAAAAGCAGTCCTAAACTCCGCATTAGTCACTTATTCGGCCGGAGCTTACGAGGAGAATCTTGATTTACATTCTATCCTGCATTCCTTCTAGCATAAGCTCTTCGAGTGGCCATATCCTGTAGAGCATCGAGTAAGGACCTTATAGAGTTACACTCTATTGCACGACTTTAGAGTAATGAAAGAAGTGGAGTTTCCTAAAAATCCTATAGCCTCTCATTCATAAGTATGGCACGTTTCACACTCACGAACAAGACTATATGCGACGTGGCCTATGAGACTTCCTAGGACTTTTCTTAACCTTGTTCTCTAATTACCAAGTTTGTCACGACCCAAGGTAGCCCCTAGGCATAACATGACATATAAAACCCCAAAAGGTCCCATACAATACAGTTACTTTCATCATGCATAAAACAGTTGAAAACATTCTTAAAAGAGATACTTTCATGAAATGCAATGACCAAGATAAAACATGAAATAAATAGTTAGAAAAAATGAATCATAAAACATGGTCAATGCACAATGTCACAATCTTAAACATGTATCAGATACTTCTTTGATGTAACTTTAGTTCATCATAACTTGCTTGTGAGAAGTAGCCTTAACCGACATATAAAACCATGAGAGCTATTATTATGGAATACAGTGTCTGCCCCACACCCAAAAGGGGTTGCCCTCCTTGCCAAAGTAAGGACCATGATCTTCTAGCTTATGTGGGTTCACTAGCTAATGCTTATCTAGACACTTCTATGTTGACACATAGTTTATGGTACATGGGTAATATCCACTTGTCCACTCAATAATAAGCTTAACTTCCATGGAATAGTTCTTATTCATATTCATCTTAGCTCATGAAGGAACATGGGTAATCGCCTCTTGTCCTTACATCATATTACATGGGCAATCATCTCTTGTCATTCAATTAGAGAGAATGGGTAATTGCCTCTTGCCTCATCACTAGAATAGCTCCTTAATATTGGCTCAGTTTAGGTGAGAAAGCCTTTCAACCCAAAGAAACCTTATCATGTGAGATAACCTTCCACAATTCATTCTTACATGTTTATATGAAAAATCCTTTCAACAACACAACAATAGCAACATCATTGATACATCACTCTAAAGAGCATCCTAAAAATATTTATATAAATTTCATGAGAACATACTTGATTCCATAACTTCTCTTTCCTAATCCAAAACCCACATTATATAATCATAACTTGGAAAAACATGGGAATTACATGGGTTCATAGGGGATCATCATAAAAACATGAGATTGACTCAATTAATGCATAAGAGATCATAATTTAATCAATTAAATAAATAATTAAGAGAACCCATAACATAGAAGAAAAACCCTAACTCAATTGGGGAATTTTAACTTTGAAAATTGGAGAAGTTGGGAACTCCATGGAGGAAAGGCTTCCATGGATGAAACTATCATACCTTAATGGCAAAATCTTGACTTCAACGGGTTGGAGACTTTGCTTGAAACCCTAGGTTGAGCTCTTCTTCTTAAAATTTTCTAGAGATAGAAATATTTTGAGTTGAAGACTTGTTCTTCTTTTGTAAATTTGAGAGAATGATATCAATTGGGGAAATTTGGGGGTTAAAACACTTATAAAGGGGTTTTGGTGAAGGGTAAAATGATATAATATTAGGCTAAAATAATTAGGAAAGACCCAAAAGCCCCTGATAATAATAACTATCGACCCAGTCGACGGTGGAGACCTACGGTCCATGGGTCCACCTACAGACTGTCCTGCCTTTCCGTCAATTGAGTTCAGAGACTCAAGTTTTGGACCTCAAACGATGAGACCCACCCACGGGTCGTAATCCACTCGAAAGGTCGTGGGTCCCATCTGTGGTCCTTAACTTTTAAACTCAAAATCTCTCTAATTCTGGGACTCACCTACAAAACCTATTTCTGGCTCGTGCATTGAACGACGGACCGTCCTGGTGAACCGTTGAAAATGAACTGGTTGACATTTTGAAAAAACTGACTGGCCAATTCACGAACCCAACCTACAGTTTGTGTATCAAACGACGAATCGTTGGTGGCGTCCATGGGTCCTGGCACCAGATTTTATGGAAGCTAAAATTTTTACACTTTCTCAAATCCCAGTGTTACATGCTACTAGCTTTGTATTCGGCTCTCTATATGAGGTTGATGTTGCACCATTATCCTGCAAGGGAGGTCGACCCCTACCCTGAGACCTCACACGACACGTATGAGCCATCTTTCCAAAATAGTGAAATAAGTGGGATTTTAAAAAACTAGTACACAGTCTGCACGAAAGCGATACAAAAGAGAAAAATTCCTAAAGGCACCCACTAACCTCTCAAAGATAGGATACAAACGTCTCCCCACCAATCTATAGGACTCATATAGGTATTTGCTCTGTACAAGTGACACTGATGAACCTTTAATACTAATTTGTCACAATCCAACTTCCTGAGTCATAATGACACCTATAATAACCTACCAATAAGTAAGGCAACCCGTAACCCAGAATGACAAGCATTGGGTACAAGGGTAGAACTAAATATGAAATAACACTAACAACAAGGAAACACAAAAATAGGAACAAACCAAAACTATAAACAATGGGAAAACCTTCTAGAACCTAGAAGTTACGAGTACAATGTTGTCTAATATGGACAAGTACAAGTCGAAAAAGTAGACCACAACAAACTGGAGCTTTTCCTTTCTAAACGACCTCTGAACATTGCCACGCTATGAAAAATAGGATCACAACAAAAGTACGGTTGTTTAGACACTAAAAACACATAAAAACAGAAACAGGGTAATTTTAAAATCAATTGGGAATTATAGGACTTGTGCTAGAATTTCCAGAATTGACTCCATAAATAGGTCCTAAACTACCCCTTGAACTTGTGTACCAAAATTAAACACAATCCGAGGCTTAAAAGAAGCCACAACAACAACATGCAATTTCAACAATAAACTAAGCCAAGAAAGCCTAAAAACACGCCAATTCACCGCATATAAAGGTTCTTCAAAAACATCTAATCAAAATCCATGGTAGCCACGCTCCCAACGTCACATACGTTTTTTAATCACTCAAATCGGAGTTCAGATGAGGGAGAAATTACCTTTTAAAAATATGAAAAGAAGCTGCAAATTTTCTATTTAAATAGCCGAGATCTGGTCGCTAAAATCCTGCACCAGATATCAACACTTCAGTGTGTTTGCTTAAACTCTGAATTCTCGGACGAACTGCCTAGGATTTATTTGGAACCCGTGCACACAAATGAGATATTCAAACCTAAAAAATTTGATATTACATACTCAACGAATCAGTCAAAATTCTCAAACTAGATCATCTCAGAAAAAAGTGGGTCCCACCCCCAAATTTTATTTTAATCCAAAATCCAAAAGGGGGCTCAGAATTAGCCTAGAAGCCTCGGGATCTATATGGAGGGTCGTCCAAGACCAAATTCAACAATCCACAGCGTACCGTGTTGAGGTAATTCTCATCAGAGCTAATGTACTCAAAATGTTGACTAAAGTCTAACTTAGGCCTTAACTTGGAATATAAAATGCCGAATCGCACAAACTCTTACTTAAGTCCTCGGGAGCTAAAAATGACCCTTCTCGGGGCTGATGGAATCATCATAATTGGATTCTGAAGTTATGTTCTTGAAATTTTGATGAAAACTAACCATTCCAGGATCAAAAGCTCCAAAATGTTGAAACTCACATAAAAACTAAACAGATGACAAGGTGACCGAACAATCAGTCCCATCACATCATAAATGACTTGGGATCGCTACAGGAAAGCTCAAAATGATAAACAGGAGGCATAAAAACATACATGTCCTGGAGGTCATTACATTTATCTAGGGTCTCTTGGGGTTCTATTTGTCATGTCACATCTAGGGTGTACATTGGCTCGTGATAAATTTGGTATTCAGAGAATTCATCCTAGGATATATGACACACTACATTGAGTGGAGTTTTGTTCATGAGTTTGAAGCATACTACATTTAAGAATAGGAAGCTACAAGTCGTTTAGGAAACTTCGCTTCTTGCACTACTCTAAAATCGTGCAATAGAGTTAAACTCTATAAAGGTCTGTGTAACACCTCACAACTCTACTCTTAGAATCTGAATCATTCGTCATAATTGTATAAGGTTGACCCTAGTGATTACCTACTTGATAATGCATTTTATGGTCATTTAACAAGTGTCGAAATGGTATCGTAAGTGATTTAGGGTCATAAGGTACCTCTAACACTAGCTCAAATTCAAATAATTTCTATTGACTAAGTTTTAGCATGAGTACATATAAACATCCACTTCAAAAAATCATATATCTTAGAAAATTAAACATTATGTGAAACATAATCTATTATATTAAAGGTCTGTGGTTTTCTTTCCAACAACAACATTTTTATATCAACCCAAGTTCAGAGTAACAAGATATGACTTATTTACTAGGGATGCTATAACCTGGAGGAAGTTTTGTGGTTGCTCCATGATATACCGTGAGTTTTACAGTATTTTTGATGCATTTTACTTGGAGTTTGTGTGAGTCTTGGGATTTTTTTATTAGATATGATGGTGTTTGATCTCATTTTGGAGGATATAGGTTTGAAGTAGTTGTCGTTGAAGATAGCTAAAAGAACATGAGTTTGGTGACCTACGAGTTCACCGACGAGCCGATACTCAGTTGATGAGACATAGGTGGAATTTGTGGGTCAGTTGTTCAAGGAAGTCTAACGTAAGTGTGAAACCACAGAGGTGACCTACGCCCCATAGTCGAGTGACGGACCGTCGGTGGGAGCCGTTGTTTGATTCAGAAAGTTGAGTTACAGTACTTGAACCACAGATGTGCAAAATGGACCGTGAGTGGACTTATGAACCATAGGTGACAACCTTCTATGACAAGACCAACAATATTTTCCAACTGCTGAACCACGGAGGTGACCCACATATTGTTTGCTGATCCACGGTCCGTCGTTGGTCACCGTAGGTCGAGAACTGCCAAAACCAAATTTTCCTTATTTTAGTTTCCTACTTGGTTTAGGATATAAGTACTATAAATATAAGTTGTCATTTACGATTTTAAGGTTTATACCTTTTTGGAGACTATTATCCTAAGCTTTTGGAATCATTTTGCAAACTTTTTAGCAACCTAATTGTTGAAGCTTGTTTATGCCATTTGCTATTGATTTTCAATTTAAGAATTCGGTATTCATCTACTTTGATTGTAAGTTCATGATTCATCCTATTAAAAACAACATGATTTGAGAATTCTCAAGCATGAGTAGCTAAATCCACAACTAGGATTGTGGAAACCATGAGCAATTAACAAAGTATGACTAATAAATAAGTAATTATAGAATAGTGATTATGCATGTTCTGTAAATCCTTTGGTTAAGAATGATTTATAATGATGGCCAATGTTAGAACTCGCCTCGATACTACTTTCCAGACCAAGGAGGTAATGAATGAGAAAAGGAATAAACAACGGTGATTTAGTTAAGAATATCTGCTATTTAATATCATGACCTTAATCATTTGATGTAAGGGTTGATACCCAACTCAATTGACGTGAGGGCTAATCTGGGGTTAAAGATAAGGGTTAGTAAAGTACACACCCATAAACGGACCAAGTTGCGTGGTGAATTTTCCTATTTGGAGGACCAATCACTGAGGGATATGCAACTTATCAACCTTGCATATCGAACACTAGGATAGAGTTACTATTGTTAGGAACACTACGTTAAGAGCTTGTGTGGAAGACTTATACAATAGTTTCAATCTCACATTGATATCTCAAACCAAAAATCATGTTTACTTGTTACTTAGTGATACAAATCAACAAACTGTTATTTTACTTAAACCCCCCCCCCCTTTGTTGTTACTTTTCTCGGATATAGTTTGACTAAACATAGATAAGTGTAAGTTAGCTTAAGTATAAGTAATACTCCTCGTGGGATCGACCCTAACCTGAAACTTAGGTCCTTTATTTGAAAATGATCGCTTATACTTCTTTCGAGAAGTGTAATTTAGGCGTATCAAATGTCGGCACCGCTGTTGAGGAATACGACTTTTAGATTAGACTAACTTTATTATTGAACTTTAGTCAAGTATTCCTGATTTTACATTTTTGTTTTGTTTTTATTTTCTACAAATCTTACCTCTAGTGTATGCCAAGTACACGGAGTGAAGGCGATCCCCTGACTCCCTACAATCTGAAATTGAGGAGAACGTTGAGAAGAATGGTTGGAAGAGACATAAATCTCAAGGTACACAATGATCCCATCAGAGAGGTTCAAAGGGATGTAGTTGGTGTTCGACCTCCTAGAGTTGTGAATGGGCCTGCTCAGGTTCAGGATGGTCATCTTATAAAAAATGTTGAAATGCGGCAAAACCAGCAAACACCGAGAGTTTGTGAAAACTACATGGTTGATTATGACTTGGTAGAATGAAATGGGGCTATTTTTCTCCTTCCACTACCTCAGGGACATTTTTTTGTGGTGACCAGCAACCTTATGCAAATGGCTACAACAAGAGGGTTGTTTGGTGGGTTACCTTCGGAAGATACATATGCTCACATGACTAAATTGTTGAGTGTATGTATCAGTAGTGTGAGACAACCAGATTTTGACATGGACATTATTGGTTTGAGAGTATTCCCACTCTCATTGACAGGAGATGTTGTTGTGTTGTTTTCCAAGCTGCTATACAATTTAATATATACATGGGATCAACTGCACAAGGTGTTCATGGCTAGATATTTTTTGGTGTCCAAGAAGTTGAATCTCAAGGATAAACTAAATAATTTCATAGCAATGCCCAGAGAGTCGGTAAGTAGTTCGTGGGATAGATTCACTGGATTCCTGAGGAGTGTGCCGAACCACCACATAGATGATGAGTTACTGAAAGAGTACTTCTACTAAGGATAGGATGAAAATGGAAAGGTTGTGCTAGATACTATTGCTAGAGGATCTTATGGGGAATGCACCTTAAAGGAGATTGCTGAGAAACTTGAGAGGATCTCCAAGAACAATAAGGCATGGAGAAATAGAAAGGTGAATACTAGTAGCTAGGAGCACGTTTGTTGTCCAAAATTTACCAAGTCAATCTAATGATGATATTCGTGAAAAGATGGCCCAAATGAGGACACAAATTGGTTTGGTATTAAAGCATGTGAGTGGAACTGCAGAGAAAGTGAATGTGGTAAATTATCAACCTAGAGTTCCACCACTGCCAGTTCAAGAGTACTACTATGAGGAAGATGCAAATTTGGTGAATGATGAGATTAGGGGTTTCCGAACCAACACCTAAGGTTCCAATTCGGATATTTGGTGACAAGGTCAAGGAAACCAAGGTCGGAAGTATGACAACTACAATTGTGATGAAAACTATGTCCGGGATGGGAATTTCAACTGTGATAGCAACTACAATCGGAGTAGCTATGGTAACAAAAATGCGAAGAGTGGACCCTATGTTCCACCTGGTAATAGAGAGACTGGGACAAGTATGACTCACATGGAGGACATAATGCAAAAGATGATGAAGAGGTTTGAAGCAACTGAGGACAATGTGAAGGAGATGCGTAATGATTTATCTGGAATTGGTCAGAAAGTTGACACCCATGCAGTAATGATTAAGCAACTTCAGTAATTAAGTCAGTTGCGACGGTGAACCCACGTCAACCAGGAACCCTGCCTAGTAATACAATTCAAAATCCAAAATATAATGGTCATTGCATGGCAGTCACTACTCGAGGTAGAAAATAGACAATAGATCCCCCAATGGCGACTGAGGTGGAAAGTGTGACGTAAAAGGGTGAGCATGAAATCGAGATTACTGAGGAGCCAAATGTCGATGCAAAAACGGAAGCTGAGGTGACCTAAAGAGTTATTCCTATGCCTAGATCTCCACCTCCTTTCCCACAAAGGCTGGTGAAAATTTCTTAGAGGGAAAATATCACAGCTTCATAGTTATGTTGAAGCAACTGTCCATAATGTTCCGTTGATAGAAGCTTTGGAACAAATGCCTGGGTATGCAAAGTTCATGAAAGACTTTGTGACCAAAAAGAAGGATGTCATTTTTTAGAATGAAGAAAAGTTGTAACATTAGTTCCATTGCTACTAGGTCACTTGTGCAGAAGAAAGAGGGTCATGGAGGTTTCACTATTCATTATACTATTGGCCTGATGCACTTTGCGAAGGCCCTGTCTGATTTGGGTGCTAGCATTAACTTGTTGCAATTGTCGATCTATAAAAAGTTGGGTTTAGGATCTCCAAAGCCGACTGTAATACGTTTACTTATGGCTGATGGAACTGTGTAGAGACCTATTGGAGTGCTACAACATGTCCTTGTGAAAGTTGAGTCATTCATATTTTCGGCGGACTTTGTGATACTGGATTGCGAGGTTGATTTTGAGGTCCATATCATTTTAGGGAGATCATTTCTTTCTACTTGGCGTGCGTTAGTCGATATGGAGAGAGGGCAAATGAAGTTTCAGTTAAATAATGAGAAGGTAACTTTTGATATAGGTCGGTCTATTAGGCATGAAAGTGATCTTAAGTCAGTGGTCAATTATATTGTGGAGCAAGAATCAAAAGCGTCTATTAAAGAGAGGTTAGGTATTTAGTCACTTGCAGTTGCGATCATGAATTTTGACAGTGATGGTATTCATGACTATGATGAGTTAGCTACTACACTTGATGGGTTTCAGTTTCATTTCAAACCAAAGATGTTGAAATTATACATGAAGAGTCGAGACACACCACCAGCAAAACCATCCGTTGATGAGCCTCAAAAGTTGGAACTTAAGGTTCCTCCATCTCACTTACGGTATGTATTTTTCAGCCAAAATAGCACTTTGCCTGTAATTATTGGTGCAGACTTAAATGAAGGGCAAATAGTGGTTTTGATATCGGTATTGAAGTGGTTTAAAAGGGTAATTGGATGGACTATTGCGGATATTATGGGGATTCCACTTGGCATTTGTTCTCATAAAATTCAACTCATGCCGGACAGCAAGCCAAGTATTGAGCATCAAAGGAGATTGAATCCCCCAATGAAAGAGGTTGTGAAAAATGAGATCATTCAATGGTTAAATGTTGGAGTTATATATCATATTGCTGACAGTAGTTGGGCCGGCCCAGTTCAATGTGTGCCAAAGAAAAGAGGAATTGGTTTGGTTCCCAATTCTAAGAATGAGCTTGTTCTAATGAGGTTGGTAACTATTTGGAGAGTGTGTATCGACTACCGCAAGTTGAATGCATGGACTGATAAAGACCACTTCCCAATGTCGTTCATGGATCAAATATTAGATCATTTCACTGGAAAAGGTTGGTATTGTTTTCTAGATGGGTATTCGGGCTACAATCAGATCTCTATAACTCCACAAAACCAAGAGAAGACCACATTCACTTGTTCTTATGAGACTTTTGCGTTTAAGAGAATGTTGCTTGGGTTATGTAATGCTCCGGTGACCTTCTAGCGTTGCATGATCTCGATATTTTTTTATATGGTGGAGGACACGATAGCGGTATTTATGGATGATTTCATTGTAGTAGGTGACTTGTTTGATGATTGTTTGACTCATTTAGCTAAGATGCTAAAATGGTGCGAAGAGTGCAATCTTGTGCTTAACTGGGAAAAGTGCCACTTTATGGTGAAAGAGGGTATAGTTCTGGGTCATCAAATTTCTCAGAAGGGTATTAAAGTTGATAGAGCTAAAGTTGAGGTAATAGAAAAACTCCTACCACCTATATCTGTAAAACGTGTGAGAATTTTTCTTCGGCATACATGTTTATATAGGAGATTTATAAAGGATTTCGCTAAAATTGCACACCCATTGTGCAAGCTACTTGAGAAGGAGTGTAAGTTTGAGTTTGATGATGCTTGTCTGAGAGCATTTGGGGAGTTTTAAAGGAAAATGATATTTGCACCTGATGAGTCCATAAATTGGACTCATTTAGGGCAATATTTTGATAGAATTAGTGTTCTCAAATGCATATTTTGTCTCAATATCTGATGAAAACCCTTAAGTTTTAGGTATTTGGAGTTTGAGGGAAAGCATGGACACTACTTAGCAAAAAGGAACAAAAGTGGCTGAAACAACAAAGAAATGAAGGCCTGAGGATCGCCAAATCCAGTTGGCTAGTCGCCGATGAGCCTGGAGATCGCCTTTTGTTCCAGTTTGATGAGCCCTGAAGGAAAGGATCAAATCGGCGGTGAAAATGAGAAGTTGGCGTGTCACCGAGTAGTTTCGTGAAGCAGTATCATGTCACCCAATGATCAAAACACGACGATGTTGAAGGATAGAGCAAGACGACGATGAAACCTACCAAAGGGCGGATCGCCGAGTTGATCGGCGATCTCAACTAACGATGCTGAATGATCCGCTGCAACACAGATTTTTGAAAACTATAAATACTCGTTGTGAATTATTATTTTATTATCAAATTTTTTAGCTTTGAACAGTAATTTTGGAGACTTTGCTTCTATTTTTGAGTTCTATGTTTGGAGAGGGTTTTGAAGAACTTGAAAGTTCAAAGGGTTTCAACTCCAAGATTTTGGACTTGGGTCTTGTGGATTCTTCACTATTGACTAGTTCTGAGACTTAAATCTTCATACCCAGTTGAATGCAAACTCATTTTGGTTTAAATTTCTACATCTTTAGCATGTCTAGCTAAAACCCCAATTCTTGGGGTGTGATTTTTTTAATATGGGTTAGATTATCTGTTGGGTCTTGCTTATTGGTGGTGTAACGACTCGGAAAATGATAGGTTAAGCAAGAGCCTATGACTTTGTATTGACTTTATAATGAGGTTCTATGAGGGGTTTTTATGTAATTTCGTTTTAATTGTGTTACATCCGACAATTTAAAATGAATATGAAGAAGCTTGAAATTGGAAGTAGTCACTTTTGGAAAAAGTTCAGAACCTGGAAATTTGGTTAAGT
>JAJOOO010001797.1:0-30976 GCA_029582685.1 Solanum piurae
AGAAGAAATCAAAATGAAGTTAGAGAGTGTAGTGGTTTCAGCAGCCATTAATTTTGGCTTAGCTATTTTCATTCTCTCTCTTTTCGCTTTACTCAAAAAACAGCCTTTCTATGCTCCCATATATTATGCTCGCCGCTTCTACTTAGACCACCGTAACCTTCCTGATTCCGACCACCGGGTTTTTAGTTTCCGCCGATTGCTTCCGGAGATCGACTGGATTTTTCGTGCCGTTCGGGTTACTGAGGAAGAGATTCTACAGAATTGTGGCCTTGATGTTCTCGTCTTCGTTAGGCTCTTCAAATTTGGGTGAGTACTGAGTCGTCGTCTAATTTTATGAATTTCTAGTAATTAGTTTCAAACTGTCTACTCACAGCTATATATGGATTGTCTTAATTACAGCTTCTTCTTTTTTGTTTTAGAAACTCTTGAGGATAATTTTTTTTTAGAGAAACACTAGTGATTAGAGGTTTATTGATAATGAAAGATCATGCAGATATTAGCAGCCCTTCTTTTATAGTCTTCAACTCAATTTATGTGTCCGGGTTTAA
Organism: Solanum piurae; assembly: GCA_029582685.1. Lineage (NCBI taxonomy): Eukaryota > Viridiplantae > Streptophyta > Magnoliopsida > Solanales > Solanaceae > Solanum > Solanum piurae. Next base: position 549 of record JAJOOO010001797.1, read on the forward strand.
TTGAGCTAGCTAGACTAATAAAGTAGGATAACAACAATGGCTAAACCTTGTGGTCGATTATATGAATCCTTTCGCTCCATTTAGACCCTTCCAATGCTGATTTTCATTAAGAAGTAATCTAGCAATATACTATACCTCGGTGGTGGGGGATGGTCAAGGGGTAGGGGTTGGGTCGGTGGAAAGGATACAATAAACATAAAATGTCAGAACTTATTTTCCCTATTTGTGGTAAGGAAGTCATTTTACTTATTTTTAAGGAACTTGTTTTCCAAATATTTTGTCCAACCAAACATGGGAAAATAAAAAAACATTTTCCAGAAAATATTCTCATCCATACCAAAGACACCCTAAGCCATAATCTCAACTAATTGGCGTTGCCGACATGGTTTATTTTCCGATTGTGCTTTATTTTTTGTGGAGTCTGTATGAACTCCTAGAGATTGTAGGTATTTTTAGACAACTTTATTTTTGTATACCTCGTACTCCTCTTTAACATCTTGAACTATCATGGTTTCACATCTAAGGACCTCTTTCTAGGCAACTTTATTTTTGTTTACCACCTTCAACTATCATGGTTTCACACTTGTGCACTGTTGCATCTAGTGGTCTAAGTAGGACAAAATCAAACCATTTTCAAGTGATCTCTCATTTTATCCTCCATGAGCTACTTGAGTCTGTTGAATTTGATCACTAATAATATTCATCTCTGAAGGATTATTACTGTCTTAGTTTAACAACTTCAGATAAGGATTTTTCTTCACCAATCCTATGTTGTGTCATGCATGGAGAATAGTTCTAGGTTTAAGGTTCTTTATAAAGTAAAGTTCCATAAGTTGAGCTATCCTCTGAATGTGATGGTGTTTGTGGTTAGAGAATGACTTAAAGTAGAGGATTACGGATCTTGAAAGGTGAACGAGGTTAATTGATTATATGACATGTTAACATCTATGACTAAACATACATTCTCACATAAAGTTATTCCTAGTTTAATAATCTTTGGTGACATGCAAGGATTAAACTCACATTGCTGCTTGGAACCATTCTTCAGGATCAGATTCTTTCTTGTTTGTTCTATTGTTGGGCTTCTGGTACTTCTCCCGCTAAATTATACTGGGAGTAATGGACCAAATACGAGCTCTCATTCCATGGATGCTTTCACAATATCTAATATCAGCAGAGGCTCTGACAGGTTATGTTCTCAACACTTCCTTATTTCCTCAAGTTGATGCAGATAACATGCCTCACCTATGCTAAGTGTTATCTAAAACCTGGTTTATCAGTCCTATGACAGTTCATAATTCACATTTCACACAAACTTTTAGGTCTTGAATGCTAAGTTGCTAATACAAATGCTGAGTTCATTTCTTGTAACAAAATCTGGACAGCTGTTGCATATAGTTGTTTAGTTCTGAAATGACATTACAATCCAGATGTGCTTTGAAAGAGTCCTGTTAAATTTTTATTTCTATAAGTTATAAAGTTTAATTAATGCAAGAATGGGAAGCAGTAAGGGTTGTATAACTGAGGTAGAGAGCTCCCTATCGTGTTGTTGTCTTGTCTCAAAGTCTTCAAACAAGAACCTTAAGGAGCTACATGTTTGAACAATAGTGGGGAATGTCTTGCACAGTGATTTTAAGCACCCCTTTTTGACTTTCATATACCAGGTACCTTTCTCGTAAGATGTCTGAATGTCCAGCGAAGTGAACATATTTCAAGTTCATTTTGGCTATTGGGAATTGAGACAAGTTTTTTAATTTGGAAGAGCAACTAAAAAGAGTCCTGGAGAAAGAGAATGAAGTGTACCAAAGCTATTAAAGAACCAAGTCACTTGGCTTCTTTAAATGGTTAAGGAAGGAATCAGGAGTTAAGTTTTGTTTTCATTTAGATTGGAGAAGCATTTAACCGTCTAGCTAAGGAGTTCAGACTAGTTATTTTAAGGTAGAAACAAATTTAAGTCATAACCTATGTTCGCTTGACGAGGAGCTGCAAAGTCGCAGCCCTAACCCTATTTGGGGGGGGGGGTCAAATAAGATGGATTAGGCTAAACTTGGGGATTAAAATGAGTCGAATTATTAAACGAATTGGGTCATAATCCACCTAAAGTTTACTTGGGTCAAAGATGTGTGGATCACATTGGGCTATACATTGTCTCATAAGCCAACCGCGCAACTCATAATCATTTTTATTTTGTTTGTTTGTTCTTTTATTATTTGCTTTATTACCTAATTAAACTAATTATAGCCTTTTCTTTTATTTCTTATGACCATCAAACAAAATAAACTTTGTTTTTAGTGGATCAAAACTGACTGCATATGCAGCTTAAAGTGGATGTTTTTAGATGGGTTAACTTTGGCTATGCCTAAAATAAACTGTCAATGAATATAGCCAATTTTGAGAGGTTGGACGTATTATATCCTCATGGGCTAAAATTGACACCTCTACCTGTGCCTAAAGCAGAATCATTGGATTTAAGTCGAGGCCGACTCCAATCCTTAAATTAAGGAACAGCTACCTAGTACATTTTGATGTTGTCAAGTCTCAAATGCTTTGTGAGCAATAGTTTCTACGAGTAGGAAAATGTTTTCTCCTAATTTCTTCAGTTCCTGAATCTTCTAAAACTCAATTTCTAAGTGCTCACAGCTTTCAAGCTGTGTGTAATAGTAGTTAAAATGCTTAGACCATAAATTGTGTGTATTGCTTGTTAGATGGTTATATGAGATTATGCCATAATACATCATCACTGTTAAAGAACTCCTTAAATAAGTCTTAACAAACTAGAATATGGTTGCTTCTTATTTGAAGCTCCAAGAGTGGTGTTCATCAACTATAATCAATTTTTTACAGCTGTTAATCTTAGTAAAGCTTCAGGACTAAGAAAGTACTGAGATATGTATAATGAGAAAACCAAAAAGAAAAACCAACCCCTTTCTAGTCTTGTTAGGATTGTAAAAGCTAAGTATCAGTTCTATTTTATTTACAAATTCTTCTTTGCACTGAAATATCACAAACTGCACAGTCAAGCTTGATCTGTTGAATAGAGTTAGCATTATATTGCAAACATCTTGTACCTTCCACACAGTCCACCAAATGCATGCTGGTATGGTTCCACCCCGCTGTCTTCCCTCTAATGCTTTTGTTACGACATTGTAATAATTGAGTTGTAGTTTTGGGCATCACCTATCTAAGACCCACAATGTTCAGAAAGATTTTCCATAACTGCGCAGTCATGCTGCAGTGGATAAAGAAATGATTACGTTTTCTGTTCATTTCCACAGAAGTGACACCTCCTGCACAAAATGATGCCTCTTCACTGAAGATTACCCTGTGTTAAACACGCCTTTTTGGCCACCGACTGTGAAACAAGCCACTTTAAAGAGAGCATGTGTTTTTCAGATTTGAATCCATGGTCATTGGTTGTTCTGTGTGCCAGCATGTGAATAACGCGTGTAGCATGAATTGACTGTAAAAATGCTTTTGTTACCATCTTTAGTTTAACGTAGTTCTATATTAGTCGTTCAGATAGCATCAAATTTTATAGCCAATAGCCATCTTCATTCTCGTCTCTTAGTTGAATGCACTCTGTTACATGGTCAAATAGTTGAGTTCTTACAAAATGGACTCATTTTGCATTTATTCTGTCATTCACAGGCTTTGGGTGCATTTTTCTTTCTTGTGTTTCGTCTCGTGTTATGGAATGTACCTACTTTACAAGGTAATGTCTAGCTTGTACTATTGAAGTCATGCTTTACACTGATTTTGACCACTATGGCTTCTTAATATCGTTGATAAGTTGTGATATTTGAAAGAGTTTGTCGTCTCTAATGGGAGTTTGCCTTGCCTTTCAAAGATATTGGGTGTAAAGAGAAAGATAGTCGATCCTCTTTGGTGCAGCCGAGAGTGTTATGTAAAAAGGACATCGTAGATGTAATGGTTTCATAACCTCTTTTTGTTGTTCAAATCCTCTTTTGCAGTAATATGCTGACATCTAATCAGTGTTCTTAGGGATAATTTTGGAGACCTCCCCTCAAGTTTGGCTATATAACACTAACCTCCCTTGTGGTTTACAATATTATGCTTACCTCCTTTATTTTGAAACTTTTGCAACAATTCTTTGAACCCAATAATTATCAATATAAAAATTTATGATCGGACTAAATTTCCCTTCCTAATATACTTTTTGTTTGATCAATTCTGTAAACACTTTAAAAGTTCATTTGACCGTGTTCCTCATCACCCCCAACAATCCCACCACTTCACTCAGAAATCTCTCACTAGTTTATCTACTCTCTGTGAAAACATCCTCAAAAAAATCCAATTGAACTTGTCAATATCGCAATCTCTGTTATGAAAATGGGTAAAAGTCCCACATTGGTTGGGGAATGGACTGGTCGTCTCCTTATATGGACTTGGACAATCCTCCCCTCATAAGATAGCTTTTGGGGTTGAGTTAGGCTTGGGTGTCATATCTTTACATGGTATCGTAGCCAGGTCCATCCCCGTTTGGACTCACGGACCACGTTCTAGTTGGGCCTGGGCGTGAAGGGGGTGTTAGAGTGGGTAAGAGTCCCACATTGGTTGGGGAATGGACTCCAGAAGGGCCTAGATGTGAAAGGGGTGTTAGAGTGGGTAAAATTCCCACATTGGTTGGGAAATAGACTGGTGATCTCCTTGTATGGACTTGGGAAATCCTCCCCTCATGAGCTAGCTTTTGGGGTTGAGTTAGGCCCATGTGTCATATCACATATCTTGACATGGTATCAGAGTCGCGTCCATTCCCGTTTGGGCTCCCGGTCCACGCTTTAGTTGGCCTGGGCGTGAAGAAGGGTGTTAGAGTGGGTAAAGCCCCACACTGGTTGGGGAATGGACTGGTCGTCTCCTTATATGGACTTGGGGCAATCCTTTCCTCATGAGCTAGCTTTTGGGATTGAGTTAGACTCAGGTATCATATCTTTAACATTATTTACAAAAACTGAGTCAGAGCTATGTACCATTTTAAACCAAAAAGTTCATGATTACAAGGCATATAAAAAGTTTGTCACGTTATGTGGAGCAGCAAATTGGAAAGATATACCAAGAAATCAGATTTCGATGCATAAAATCAACCCCAAGTGCAAAGTAACTAAATTTATGTGATAAAGAAACAATTCATTTAATGAACTTTTAAAATGTGCTTACAGAATAAATAATTAAACAAGAAGTGTATTAGGAAGGGCAATTTAGTTCGATCATAAAATTTTATATTAACAATAATTACCTTAAAAGAGTTATTACAAAAATTTGAGAATCAGGGAGGTAGGCCTAATATCTAAAAGAGTTGTCACAAAAACCTCAAAATTAGGGAGGTAGGCCTAATATCGTGAACCGCAAGGGAGGTTAGTGTTATGGAGCTAAATCTGAGGGGAGGTCTCTGAAATTATTCCTATTTTTTTTATAATTTTTTCAGATATATAGAAACTCTTCTAGTTGGCAACCTATCCAACTTGGAATTGTTTATATTTGTGATTTGGTGAAATCTTTTTTTATGGAAAAATAGTTATTGGGTCAACTTCATTTTTCTTGGGAATTTTGCATGGATATAATCCATAAAGTTGTATGACATTAAAATTTTCTGTACCGTGGCCTCTTCAGGAGTACAATGACATTTTTATCAAAAGGATTCAGCAGATATGTAACAGAAGGTGCGAACCTGAACAATTCACCATTCTGGTTCGAGAAATTCCATTTTGCAATGAGCACAAAATCCGTGGGTGCAACGTAGACCACTTTTTTTCCAAACATCATCCCTATTCATATCAGTCATTTGAAATCTTATATGATGGGAAGCATCTGGACAAGCTACTAGTAAGAACAAATTATACTTTGGTGCATTCAACATTTACCTTATTAATGAAAGCAGACTAAGTTCCTTAAATTTGGATTTCCATTAGATAGCTGTGTATTGGTTCCTTATAAATAAGTTGCAGGCAGAAGTATTGCCTTTTATTTCTTACTAGTTGTAGTTTCTTTTATGATCTGTCTAGATAATATCCGCTATTCTAAAAATGGAGAACTTTATTATTCTTTTCCAGCTTTATTGGTCCTGCGTGACTGAATAGTCAAATGCTTTTCCCTTTCCACTCTTCAAACAGTTGACACTTCACAGTATTGCAAGAATACAAAGTTGAGCCGCGGGCTCCGTGTTTGATGTCCTTTCCAGCCAATATGAATTAGTACACGTTATTTGTGTCATAGTTATCCTATCCAGTGAAGTCACAACATTAAATTTTGAAAGGTTGGCATTAATTTAGTTGTACCGTATGACTGATAAATAATAAAATGTCACTAAGAATTTTAAGCCAACTCTTGTAAAGGAATGTCACTCATAGTATCATTGATATCCAAGTATAATCATATAACCAGTGTGCTTCAGCGATTAGCAAAGATAAATGTACTCAATGGATTCTATGATATTCCTTGAAGACAAGGGGTAAGGATAGAGAATGAAAGTAGGTGTCTGCTTTCATGCGATAGATGTGAAAATCATATGTACCTCTAAGAATTTCTTCCCCCGTGGTTCAATCTTTATACTTTTTACCCTCATCATGATACTGACAGATGTTATGGATCCTAGTGCCAGGCAAAGTCTCTCACCAAAAAGATTGAGGACCTGAGGCATCTTTCTGCTCTTAAGAAACATAGTAGATACGATGCTAAAATAGAGCAGCTGGAGGACATGCTTCAAACCCTTGGTCGTGAAATAAGACGTGTACAATGCAGAATGACGATTGAGCAGAAGGTTAGTATTCACTGCAAAAGTCTGATGGTAATGACAGTACTGGAGTTTAGAATGTTTTGCTAGCTTATTTTATTTTTCGCCTTTCAAATATACTTTCTGTGGTTCCCGGAAGCTCTTTTCTTCAGTCTGGTGGTTCCTACCCTCATAATATGCTGTCAAAGAAGTCCAGCCTAGCATAGTGATCTCTTAGCCCTTGTCGTTAGTTTATTAACTGGGGTAATATGTTAAGTCTGTGAGATATATCTAAAAGAAAACTGTGTTAAATTATGTCATCCGTAGAAGATGAGGAAAATTCTAGGGTGAACTTTGCATGCCTTGTGCTTCCAGGTTACAGCTAAGAGTATCATAATTGCTGGTAATTCTTGCTATTTGCTTTCATCAGAAATTGATGTCAATGATTGGATCACAGTTTAAAAACATTATCTCGATTTCACTCAAAACCAGCTGAACTGTGTAATTTTCCATAATGGACTTGGCTAATATAAAACACAATATAGGATCTAAATAGTGGTACTAACTTTTTGGTTAAGGATTAGTTGTTATTTGTTTACATTTAGGTCTGATGTACGCTGAGGCATGGCGGAGCCACATGTATTCAAGGGGCGTCAATTGACACTCCTTCATCAGAAAATTACATTGTATAACTAGGTAAAAAAAAGCTTATGTATATATTATATATTGACTCTGCTTGGCTTCTTTGTTGATTTACTACTTTTTTGATACCTCTTAATAAAAGTCTTGGCTCCGCCACTGCCCCGAGGAGTCTTTTGTTATTATGATTGAAAGCATAAGTGTGAGAGTTGGAGAACTTCTGGTTTTAGAGAACTCTTATATTGCCGTACAGGACAAATTACTCAATGAAATGGTTTTGAATAGAACGGAATGGATAAAGATGGTTCATGTCCCATCCAACTAGTTTGAGGTCGAGGCATAGTTAGATTGATTAGTTGATATAAAAAAGGATTTGCTTGTTCAGGAAATTATCTCTTATCGCTTGCCACTTGTGAAGACGGGCCCGGAAACATTAGGAATGCGTCAGTTTTTCTGTTGCAATTTTGATCTCATATGCATTAGCCACCATGATTTACCAACATTTTGAGGTATATGTCCATGTCATTTGGTGTATTTGCCATCTTAGTAGGAATGAAGAAAATATTATCTATTGACGGCCATTATTGAAATCATGTATGGAGGTTTAAAGAAGTGCATGAGGATTTGCTTGTGATCTTATAACCGGTCATGGAATGATTCCCTAATGTTATTTTGACAGTTGAATAGTTGGTTTAATTTGACCATATTTTTATTGCTTAGGAATTGCCTGTGGCTTTTGTTACATTTAGTTCACGATGGGGCACAGTTCTAGCTGCGCAATCTCAACAGCACACAAATCCACTCCTCTGGATCACTGAAATGGCTCCAGAACCGAGAGATGTGATCTGGCAAAATTTGGCAATTCAATATCGTCATTTGCCACTGTACAGGATAGTGATACTTGTTGCAGCATCACTACTTACCATCTTCTTCGTGTTACCAGTCACAGCTGTTCAGGGAATTGCCAAATATGAACGCCTGAAGAAATGGTTTCCTCCTGCGATGGCTGTGGACTTGATGTACAGACTTCTTCTCTTCATTATTTCAGCCTTTTGATTTCTCGAGAATAAAATGTTTCATGCTGTAATACTTCATACTCTCCAAGCACAGTTAGTATTTTGAAGTCTTCCCTTGCCGCGAAAAGAATGGTGGGGAAGAGAATATGAGGGTCAGCGCTGTTAATTTTCTGTGTAAAATTGGCATCAGTTCCCAAAATTGCTTATTTGAGAACTACATAAAAAGTACTATAAATCTTAACTTCTGTTATCAAGAATATTTCAAATGTTGTTGTTTGATTCCCTGAACAGTAATAGAACACCATTTTTTAAAAATAGATGATAAAACACCATACATTTGGGATGGAGGGAGTAGCTTGTTTCACATCAAAATTTTCCTTGCATTGACAGAAGATCAGAAGATGCAATGGAGTTCTGGACAAAATTGTCTTTGTTCTTTGGTGGCTCATTCGTTGTTGTTTATCTTCTCCTCTTTCTTTCCAAATTAGATAGATCGTTTTTTCTTTCCACCTTTTGGTTTTTATTTTCTCTCTGTGGGGAGGGAGAGTTGAGGTGGAGTAGGGTAGTTACTGAATCCTCCTAGGTATAGTTGTTTTTTAGTTGAAAACTTGTGTAGCAGGTTGCTGATCTTCAATCTTTTTTAAATATTGTGGCAGACCGGGGTTAAGGTCCATCGTCACAGGATATCTTCCTAGTGCCATTCTTAATGGTTTCATATACATTGTTCCATTTACCATGATTGGACTGGCAAGATTAGCTGGTTATATCTCGCGGAGTAAGAAGGATTTAAATGCATGCAGCATGGTGTTCTACTTCCTGGTAGGGAATGTATTCTTCTTAAGCTTGTTGTCAGGATCTTTACTAGATCAAATCGGCGAATCTTTCTCTCATCCCAAGGATATTCCCAACCGTCTTGCTAGTGCCGTCTCTGCTCAGGTGCAAAACATGTTGGCTCTTCTCTTTTCATTTAATATCTATTTTTATCATGTGTCAGAATATTGAATATCTGATTGGGAAAGAGGGATGGGAACACGTTTTCAGTTGGTGCTTTGATTTTTACCTGACTATGGCCTAATAAAGAACCGATAGGGCCCGGCATAGTCTATATATATTACTTTACATGTAGATGATTAATCTTTGCATTTACATTTTCCTTTTTGTTCTTTCAGGCAGATTTCTTCGTGACATACATCCTGACTAATGGGCTGGCAGGATTCTCTTTGGAGATACTTCAACCAGGATTACTTCTATGGGATACTCTAAAATCTTACACATGGGACCATGGAAAGAAGAAACGTCCTTATGTTTATTCACTACCTTATTATAGAATTGTCCCTTTTGTTGCTCTCTGCATGCTGATTGGGATTGTTTACGCAGTGGTCTCACCTTTGCTTCTTCCATTTCTAGTAGGCTATTTCCTGCTTGGATATGCGGTGTTCATCAACCAGGTGAAGTTTCTCTACATGTAATATTTGTGCGTTAAGAACAATCTGTTTATAAGCCTGACCCACATGACTTTGTCCATATGTGTAATTGTAGTTTGTACTGTCTTTGCTTTGAGGTATCTCCTTTACTGGTCAAAAACTTGGGTTAAACTGTGAACAACTTATGTAACATTTTCCTGTGTCCAATGTTGTCTTTGATAATATGTTGTGTTACACCTGTTGGTGAATTTAGGCATGATGCAAACCTAAAATCATATGTAAATAACGTTTTAGATTAATTAAATTTTAAGTACTCATGTGTACTTTTTGTGTTTTATTGGACTTCCTTTTCAAAACTATTACAAGCCCTAGAAATTCACTGTCTGGGTTTTTCATTTCGCGAAATGGTGGTAGTTCTTATAGTCAGTAACTAGTTTTCTTCTGTTAAGGGGATTGCTACAAGTTCAGTTTTCCTAATTAGTTGTTGTAACATTCATCTTTTTTACACCGCTCAAACTACATTGTTATCACCAGGGTTAAGTATACTGTTGATATGAAGTATATATTTTATGGACTTTATTTGGTGCTTCGGTATTGCAGGTAGCTCAAATTTTAGAATAAATATGGAGGATAAAGTATAATGTAATGTTATTTGTGATGCAGATTGAGGATGTGTATATAACTACATACGAGACATGTGGTCTGTATTGGCCATACATTCATCACTACATTATAGTTGCGATCATACTTATGCAAGTTACAATGATTGGTCTTTTTGGATTGAAAGCCAAGCCTTCAGCTTCGTTCTCCGTTATCCCTCTCATGGTCATCACTATTCTCTTTAATGAATATTGCAAGATTCGATTTCTTCCTACTTTCAACCAAATTTCAGTTCAGGTAATTACTCTTTTCATTGATACCTTCCAGAAATTCCTTTCCCCTCCCCCTCTCAAAGGAGAACACCAGGGAAGCCGATGAAAGTCACATAAAGAACACCACTGCAACGTAAATTTGTTTGTATTTGTGGGTCAGCATTGAGCTATACATTCTAGCATCCTATTCCATCTATTTCTCGCTGGAGCTTGTGGGGAGGTTGTGTTCATTAAGAATGTGAATCATGACTGGAAAAATGATTTAGACCTTGTAGAGAATTCTGTTCATTAAGGATGCAGATCACATTTGGAAAAATGATTTTTCTAACTGATCACAACCGCTTCTTCTTTGACTAGAAAAAAATTACCAAACAATGTATTTGTGTGTTGCCCCTCAAAAATGAGCAAAGTATGTTGGGCTGCTTTGGGAGGACTGCATGTTCCCCTAAGTGCTAACACTGAGAGCTGGGCTTAATTCCACCAGCATTTTCCTCTGCAATTATAATTTTGTGAAGCGAAAAATTGCATACCAAGGAAAAATCATTTGTGACGTCTACACTAGTTGTCTTTATAAATGTTTCATCTTATTTTTTTTTAAAATGCAAAAATGTTCATCCAAGGCTAAGTTGTATCAGTTATCACAAAATTTAATGTTGGATGTCATTCTGGCGAATGTTGACCAAGAGTCGCTAGGATTGAGATCATCTCGATGTTGTTGGTCCTCATGACAGCTCTTGCTTTGTTTCATGGAAAAACCTTCTTGTGAGTTTATTTGATTTTTCAGCTGATGTTATGGTATTTGTCATCAGGATGCCAAAAATAATGATGATCTTGACAAGAAGGATAGATTGGAGGAGGAGAATGTCCGGAAGGCTCTTGATGCTTATTCTCCTCCATGTTTGCGACCTTTGGACCTCGGGTTGGAAGGAACGAGCTCTACGAAGCCATTTCTATCTCCAACATAGAACATGTCATCTTTCCTCCTCTCTTTTCCTCCCAGGTTTGCTTGTACTCTGATGTCTTGACATTTTTGTTAGGAGTGTTTGTGTCAACATCTACATTGTCAAATTACACTACGAGAAAGTAAACATAAATTACACTACAAGGCTCATCCTTGTTAAAGCGGCCATTTTAGAGTTTTCTGTTTGATATTTTTGACCAGATGGACAAAGTTGCTACTCTTAGAATTCATTTTTCTTTCTTTTATCGTCTTACCAATACGTATCAAAGTAGGTGTTCCTTCACCCATTTTTTAGTTCAATAGCTTTACTTCAATCCAAGTTTATATGTCAGCTTTTTAAATTTGTCAAGATATTTTATTTAGACACTCGAACTAAGTCATGTTTCAATTTGACACTCAAAATCTAATAAAGTGTTCTAGTTTTGGTTCAAATTTTGTAAAAATATTTATGTGCATTCTCAAGAGTTACACAAGTAATAAGTTAATCGTATAAAATATGTCATTTCTTTTAATTATGTGTATTGCACTCAAATAGAAAGCATGTGAGATTTTATGGTTTATATGTGAACAATTAAAGAGATGACATATTTTAGGTGGTCAGCTTAGTTACCTAACAGGTTCTTTAATTAGGATTTAAGGAGTTCAATCGAAGAAAAACTTAATTCGAGTGTCTGAATAGAATATTCTAACAAGTTTAAAGATTGATTATGTATTAAGCCTTTTCAAACAGCTTCATGATATACCGGTGAACAAATTCATCATAACGCCAATATTCTTCAGCTTGCATCCTTTAACAAATCTCGTATGTCATAATTTTGAATTTTAAAAAATAAAATTAAAATGGAAGTCTAACTGGAATTTTAGAACGACAAAGATTTTAACAACTTACTCAAATATAATCATACGTTTCATTAAGTGAAGTGATGCAATGAAAAAAAAAATTAAATCGAAAAATTGAAAGAGACCACAAAAAGATGCAAGGGTCATGTATTCCTACTTAATTCAGTATCATATATATGTATTTACATTGAGTTAAACTATTCAATACCAGTAACTAATCATGGTTAATTGGTGTAAACGTCTAACAAAGACATGTTACACATTTAATTTATTTTTGTGTGAACATTCTGATCATAACAACTTTGCATCAAGTGTTTATGCCAAATCAATACAATTTACGATCCTCAAATGATTTAATGAAGTAATAATATATGTTAATTAATGATGGTTAAGTTTTAAAAAGTGTATCCAAACATTTAATCTCATAATCATTTTATGCGACTTGCTCTTTTTGCCTAGTTAGGTTTCTCTACATTCATTTGAACCATTCTTCATCTATCATATCACTTTCTTTGAAGACCAAGACAACTATATCTGAATTATACGCAACTTGCAGGCAAAATTTTGCAAACACTATTAGTTTTTTTGTTTTTTGCTTATCTGGAAATTAAATTGGACGAATGAACATGGGTAAATCAAAAATAGTATATTGCATCACCTTAATTAATACAAAGCTTAGACAATCAATACAGAACACTCAAGAGGGTACAAACAATAGGATACATCGATACGAATCAAAAAGATTGAGACAACGAAAGAGCAAAACATCAAAGACAATACAGGTAAAATGTTGAAAGCCGTTAGATCAGCGGGATGGAGAAGGTGAAAGTGTAGGAATGTTTGGAAATGATGGCATGTTGGGCAGAGGAATATTGGCGGGCAATGGAGGCAGAGTCATTTTCGGAACAGAGGGCAACGAAGGCAATGGAGAAGCTGTTGGAAGCGTTGGCAACGATGCAACACTTGGCAATGGTGGCAATGTCGCTGCTGTTGGCATGTTTGGAATAGCGGGGAATTGTGGCACTGTTGGCTGAGGCAATGAGGGGATAGTAGGCAAGTTGGGAAGTTGCAGTAGGCTACGAGCAGCATGACTTGTGGTGACGCTTGATATGGACAACAATGCTATCATCAATAAGAGGATTGAGCCATTGTTGAAAGCAGCCATTGTGTCAATTTGACAAATATTACTTTGCTTCAAGGAAATGAAGAAATGGAAGTTGTGTTTTAATTTGAGTGCAGATTGATCATTTAGTAAAAGACAATATATAGAGAAAGTTGTTCATAGACTATGTCTGATTATATAAGATAATTAATTGTTAGCTCAACTTCCAAGATGTCATTATCTATTTCTTTTTTTGATGAACCAGCTTTCACACATCTCAAACTAACTCCACGAGATTCAGATCACCCCTCCCCCACGCACACACACCTCCCAAACCAAAAACAACCAACAAGTAACTCAGTCCATCAATGCCAAAACAAATGAAAAGAATCTCCTAATATTTGTCTCCACTGGAATTGATGTAATGATCTTTAGACATAATTGATGTCACCAATGGAGAATGGTACTAGTTTTTTTAAAAAATAAATAAATAAAAGAAATGATTTAATCAATCTGAATAAATTGTCCACCAAATATGGTTGATCCAAACTTCATCTATGCATAACTACTTTCAGAAAACATCTCTATTAATAAAGATTACACAACATTTGGGAAGGTTAACTAACAACACAGTATTTAGAAATACAAGTCCAAGCTTCCTCACCCAACATCTCACCAAATCCTAGTACCCCTCAAGAAGTTACCCTGTATATATATATATCCTTTATTGATAATAATCTCATCAAGCCAAATCAAAACACAATTAACTTCTTTTTAATAAAAAACAATCTAGCAAATTAATTACATAACAATGGCCGCTTCCAACAACTGCTCAATCCTCTTGTTGATGATTGCATTATTGGCCATATCAAGCATCACTACAAGTCATGCTGCTCGTAGCCTACTGCAACTTCCTAACTTGCCTACAATCCCTTCATTGCCTCAACCCACGGTGCCACAATTGCCCGCTATTCCAAACTTGCCAACAGCAGCCACATTGCCAACACTTCCAACAGCTAATACACCTTTACCTTCTTTCCCTACATTGCCCTCTGTGCCTAAGATGACTCTACCACCAATGCCTGCCAGCTTTCCTCTGCCCAACATTCCAACAATTCCAAATATTATTCCTACAAACTCACCTCCTCCATCCAACTAAATACTAATCTGGCAACTTCCAACTGCATGATATTTACCTATGTACCCTATAGGTCACTACCACATTTTATTTTATTTTTGCTTTTCCTTGGCATCTTAATCTTTATGTGATTCTTGACAATGTATTGTGTCATGTTATATTCTCCAAATTTTATACATTGACTGTCATTTGTGTTAATACAATGCAATGCCTATTACTGATTCATGTGTATTTGTCCAATATAGTTTACACATGAGATATGATCAACTGTGTATTCATGCATATTTTGAACAAACTGAACCATAAATATACACATGGGAAAGCTAAAACCCTAATTAGAAAATAGACATATTTAGGACGCTTATTCAAGAACTAACCAAGCACAACATTCTTACAAGGTTTAATTGCATAAAAGTCAACCTAGATTTACAAAACTCTAAGTAAAATAATGAGTTCATAGTTCCAAATATCAAATTTACATACCTAAAGTTCTAAAGTTCAAACAGACATGCTTGAAGTTGAGGAATTTAACACACCGATAATCTTAAGTTAGCAAATGTGTGTGCCGATCAAACAATCGAGTCTAATTTTTAGGCATGGTAATCTTCCACCCCAAACGTATGAAGTTGGTGACAAGCCAAGCCTAACAATGAACCCAAATGTCTGAAGTAGGCATATTGTTTGTGCAGTTTGAACTTCATACATTCAACAAAGTTAACCTTCCAAGACCACAGGTCTGAAATTGGACAAGCCAAACTTAACTTCAAACTCAATGTCTGAAGTTAGGATACTCTGTGTGCAATTGGAACTTAACTTAATTGACAATCTTCTAGCCTAAGGGCAGGAGGTTGGAGACTAGAAAACCCTAACTTCGAAACTGATATCGGCTGATTTCTAGTTTAAGCCACATAAAATTAGGGTTGGTAACCTACATTTTCAGTGGTCACCCACCAACCATCACACGAACAAATGATAACGATGAAGCAATTGTAAATTGAGCACAACATCAGCAAGTAAGTAAATCTTGCAAACAAGAAAGCAAATTGGGAATTTGAAACTAACAATATCATAGCACTGTAAAAGTTTCAGAGCAAGAAAAAACAGACATGGCAAAAATTAACTAGAAACCTCCCAAAACCAAATATGGTCTTTAAGCAGAACACCGAAAGGACACTAACAAAAACATTAATTCAATTACCGTAAATGGTAATCCATAGTATTGAAGATTGAAATCAACGGTAAGATTTCTGGAACCTAGAACGAGCACCACGACCACCAAACTTCTTCGGCTCACAACGTCTAGGATCAGCAACAAGGAGAGTCCTATCATAGCGAATGAGAATATCCTTAATCTCCTTCTTCTGCTGCTCATCCACAAACTTCTGGTAAAACGCAACAAGTGCCTTTGCAATCGACTGACGGATAGCGTAGATCTGAGAAGTGTGACCACCTCCCTTCACACGGATACGCATATCGACTCCAGCGAAACGGTGACGGCCTAAGAGAAGGATTGGTTCAAAGGCCTTGTACCGGAGGATCTCCGGCTGGACAAGCTCGATTGGGACACCGTTAATCTTGATCAAACCACGTCCACGCTTGCAGTGAGTCACCGCCACTGCCGTCTTCTTCCTCCCGAAGCATTGGACGGATTCCACCGTAGCTGCGGCTGCTTCTTGCTTCTGCATTTTTGCTGATTCTCAGAGCGAAAATGGGAGAGTGAGAGGCGGAAGAGTGCGATTAGGGTTTATGAAGTAAAATAAATCTGGGCTTGTGAAATCCCTTTTAATTTGGGCTTCCACGAAATACTTCATTGGCCCAACTCCAAAGGGACAACATGAAATCAAGTTTTTGCACTGATTGTCTCTATTTCGGGGAAAATTTTAATTTTTATCGTAGGTATTTGAAAGGGAAAAATTAAAGATCGCCACGAAATATGAGCAACCGTGAAATGGTCGAAGGACATAAACACTCGAATTTAGGATTGTTGTTTAAGCTGAAGTTGAAGTTGAATATTTTTTGGAAAAGTTGTAAAGACTTTTCTTCACGTTTTGGTTCGTTTCATCGACATCCCTCATATTTGTAATATTACAACTATCTTATTTATTTTAATAACTATTTTATTTTATTTGTTACTAATGAAAATAGAATAATATATCTAGACTAATTTTTCTTCCCTAAAATCATGATTTTTTTTCCAAAGTTTAATCTTGCTTACCTAGGTTAACTTTAAATATATGTTAGATGTACTTCGATCGTGTAGTATCTTGTAAAGGATAATTTTGATCATTTTTTACTGAATTAAATTGTGACCTTGACAAGGACAAAGTCCAATTTTTTTTACAATAGCTACATTTCATAGGTTTTGGCATGAAATTCAGGCATATATATAACAACATTTAAGTTGTTTTGACATGAAATTCAACTAAATAATTATAGTATTTTTTTGTAGAAACAACAATTTGTTCTTTATATTTTAATAATTCAACACCTAAATCACTTCAAATAAGGTTCAAATTTGAAACATAAGTATCGAAGATCATTAAAAAAATCTTCAATCATTAATTTGTCAAAAAAATAATAAATTTGACAAACTCATTTTACAACAATGATAATTTGTAGATTCAAAATTTTCCAACAGCCCCACTTGATGTAAACTTACTTTTTATTTTCAAAATTGTGAATTCACTTCTTCAAAATATTCTATTTCATTTGCTATAAACTCGAAAAAGAGACGCCAATTAAAATTGTTGAATAAATTTGGTAAAAGTTAAATGTGATCGATCAATTAGAGGAAAAAATGATGATTGAAAAAAAAAACGTAAAAAAAAGGTAGAAATCTTTTTATAATTAATGAACATCTAGACATATGATAAAGTGTTTTTATTAAATATTTTTACTCAAAAAATTGAAAAAGTTTGTGTATGTATTTGGAGAGCCCATTACAATTAAAATATGTTGTTCCTTTAATTATATACATTAACCTCAATAAATTGTAAACATTCCAATTGATGTTGTGTATAACAAAAAGTTAAAAAAAAGAAGATAAATTTTATGTGATTAACTTATTTATGTCATTAATGATCAGTTATAAATATACACACACAAAAAAATGTTATATTGTGAACCAAAAATGACTAATAATAATTGAACAATTTATCACGTATGTGTGAGATATTCAATTAGCATAAATATCATAATTTAAGTATGATTTGATGGACCCTTGTACTTGTATGATTTGTATTATGGGCTCTTCTACTTAAACCTTTTGTTAACCGAACCTTTAAACACAATGAAACTCACCATTTCAAAACTCTTTGGCTTTGCGTAACTTTAAACACGCAATAAAAACGACACATCAAATTTTAAATGACACATCACTTATTTTATTTTTAAAAAAAACTATTCTAAATAAGTAAAAATTATCATTCAATTTCTTCTCAAATTGTTTATCATTCACAATTTTTAAACGTATTTTTTATTTACTAGCGTCTACCTCCACACCTTGAATCTCTGTAAATCTCTTTTCCCCATTGAGAAAAACTAATGACCATCAAAATATCTCAATATACGGTAATATTTGTACACAATTTTACATAACACACTCTACATAATTTCACAAAGACATTCAATAATCACTTTTTACCCTTCAAAATTATTGAACCTTTATCACCTTATGAGTTGTAATTATCCAGATTATTAAATCTTTATCACCTTATGGGCAGGGACGGACCTACGTGGGTGTCAGGGAGTTCACCCGAATCCTCTCGGTAAAAAATTACAATATATATATAGGATAGGTATTTTAATTATTTTTTTTTGTATATATACTAACTTTGAACCACTTCAATCAAAGAAGAGATAGTCTAGTGGTATTGTACAACTTGGGCTGAGAATGTCATCCCTAATTTGTAGGTTCAATTCTTGTTGGATGCGCAAGCTACCTAATTTTTTAAAATTTAATTCTTTGGAATTTGTATTTTACACTCTTGTTCACACATTTACTTCATTCATCCAACAATAGTTGTCCACTATACCAAAAATAGTTATCCAACAATATTTGTCCAATTTAAAAAATCAAGAGATAACGTACCTTTTGTGTCTATTTAACCTTGCTATTAATTACTATTTTTCATATAACACATTTTTTAAAACATTAAATTTTATAAAGTCAAATGATAAATTAGTAATACTACTTCTATTATTTATTATTTCTTAAGGGGTGTGCCAAGTCAATAGTGATCGACTATTATTTTTTTTGGATCAACTATTATCGAACAGAGGGAATATATTTTTATTTTTCTAGCCCCTGAGTGAATATTTTGCTTCCGCCAATTCGTTACTAATTTGAAGAGAAGGCATGTAAAAAAGAGGAAAGAGAAAAGGAAATTTGAGAACGTTGGAAGGGGGGGAAGGGGGGACGGGGAATTGAGTGGGGAAGAACATACAAGGAGGGTAAAAAGAGTAAAGGAAATGGGGTGGGGTGGGGAAAAAGCGAAAGAAATGCGGAGTGAATATCTTAAAATGTTACTGAACTATAAAAATTTATCTAGTAAAGTCACTGAACTTTATTTTGTTTCACTAAAATCACTCAAGTTTACACTTTTATTTTCTAAAATCATTAAATTATTTTTATCATTAAAACAAATTTGATATGACAAATTAAATTATTTTTTATGCCATGTAATCATGGACTCCACAAATAAATAAAATTATAAAATTTATTTGTTTTAATGTCATGTAATCATGGATCCTACCAAATAAATAAAATTATAAAAATTATTCAATTTTATGTCTTCTCCTCTTAAATCTGTTTTTGCAATTAAAATAATAACCTCTTCTTTTTTTTGGATTATTACAAACAATCAAAATTTCATTCTTATCAACAACATTTTAAGAAATTCTAAATCAATTTTGGAGATAAAATTAAAGAGAAATGAGTGTTAAATTCAATGAACTGACGATACTTGCCTTCAATGTGCACCATGTGACATAACCATGCTTTTACATCAGGAAAACACAAGTAACATTAGACCATTTTAAAATATATATATATATATATAACATACTAGATTGTTATGAGCACTATTGTTAGCCAACAAAAAAATAAAATAAAATAAAAATATAGTGTCATAATAGGTGTCTGGCATAGCCACAAAAAATTACAAAGATAATTTTTATACTTTGCTATGATTTCTAGTCTTCTTCTTCTCGTAAACTTCAACAGCATACTCCTCCATAATTTTTCTCTTAAAGAGTCTCTCTCTTAGAAGTATGAGGTGGTCCAGCAGTTTCGATAACATCAATTGCAACTTCATCAACACCTTGAGCAGCCACAACAATTATAGTTTAATGATTTTAGAAGATAAAAATGTAAAGTTGAGTGATTTTAGTGATACAAAAAAAGTTCAGTAACTTTACTAGATAATTTCTCATAATTCATCAATAACCTGTTAAGGTATTCACTCAATTTCTTTGGTGGGGGGTGGGGGGTCTTTTTATTTTATTTTTCTTTTAATTATTTTTACTCTAAAATTTTATTTACTCTCCTTCTACGCGTGAATTCACGTATTTGTGTCAATTCAATAATTAAGTTGCCACATAATTAAAATCGACGGTCAGAAAGGTTTAAAATACTGAATTTTATTGAAGTTGGCAAATAATTAAGTAGAAGGGTCATTAATACAAACTCATACAAGTATAAGAATTCATCAGACCATCTCGTCGTAATATAATGAGCCTAAGAAACAATTTGAAGGTATTCTATGTGTAATGAGTTATTCATATTGTTACAAAAAATGTGTCACATAAATTAATGTATTATTATTTTTGTATTATTTTTTATTTCATCATTTATTGTGGTTGGTTGCACATAATACTCGACTTATTTTTGAATTTAGGTTATATAAAAAAAGAATTTTTTTTTTATCACAAGTTTAATTTAATTAACCTGATGGAATAAGAAACTTTTATACCTGATGGAATAAGAAACTTTTATATTGATATAGAATTTAA
The DNA here is from genome assembly GCA_029582685.1 of Solanum piurae. Lineage (NCBI taxonomy): Eukaryota > Viridiplantae > Streptophyta > Magnoliopsida > Solanales > Solanaceae > Solanum > Solanum piurae. The sequence goes on from JAJOOO010001797.1 coordinate 21,280, forward strand.
ACTCTTTTTTCTAGTGATACCAATCGTAATTTTTTGACAACTTTTATTTAGTACTTGTATTACAATTTTCATTTGACAGTACTCTTTTTGTTTCATTTTATTTTTCACTTATACTATACGGTCCTTAGTCATCCTAGCGAATAAATATTGAATGGTTCTCAAGATGTACGCAACACCAAATCAATGAATTGAATAAGAGCCAATTTAAATTAGCTAATTGTAAATAATTGATAAATTTTAAGTGTTGAAAAATATTTTATGTGGTGAAAGTAAATTCATAAACAAATTGTTATGTGTTTGAATAAAATGTTAAAATTCAAAATAAGCTTTTGGTGTTCTTCTGATTTTTCTTGTCCATCTTTTCAAATACAAGAACTAGTTTTAGCTTTATGATTAGTTTTGGGATTGCATCCCAAGTTTGATCATATTAGAATAGAAACATGAATTAGGGATTATTTTCCACATTTAATGTTTTGAATTATTGGGTTGAGTTTATAAACACTCAATCCTTTGGTTGTTAGTAGATGACTGAGCTTCATGTTTTGAATTGGGGAAAATTACGTGAGTTGGCAAACATTCCTAAGTAATTAGTTAATAAAAGTATAGTTTAATTTATTTACTGTCAGTAAATATAGTTTCAATTTTTTGTCATAATTAATGGAACCCACCACCTCTTTGTATACCGAACCTACAAAGTCCTTCATATGCTTTTGTATATAATTTTATACAAAATTAAATTTATCTCTTCTATCCCCATTCCATATCTTTCTCCTAAAATCCCTCTTCCACTTCTAATTTGAATTTCGAATTTCACCTTCTCCCTCCGGTCGTGCTTTCAATTTTCACAGGTAACCAACAAAATCATGGGTGAATCCATTTTTTTTATTTTTTCCTTCTTCAACAATTGTATATGTATTATGCTTGTTATTTTTTCATATTTTTTTTTAAAAAAATCTTTCTTACTTTTAAGATTATAAGTTTTTCAAAATTAGAATGGATGATTCATCTCCATCGATGAGGATTACTAGAGATATGCCATTGCATGTCAATGTTGTTGACAATCCACCTTCGTTTTCAATGGATTTAATTCAGAATTTTGGGGTCAATGTAGGGTCTATGACAAAATCTAAACAAGTTCAAGATGAACAATCTATTGAAGAATTGAGATCCAAGAAAAAAAAAAGACCCAATAGCAATTCAGAAAGTCATCAACAACGTGAAGGCTAGCGGCATTAAAATTGTTGAAGGAGGAAGTAAGAGAAAAGCCATAAACAGTGATTCAGAGGAGAGTGGATCTGCTTCATCAGAAATTGACAAATCTGAAGAACATCATGAACATGATTTGCATGAAGTGTATGTTTATTTTCTGCTTAAATCACATTTTGTATATTAATATTTGTATATTTTGTTAGTTATATATAATTTTTATTTTAAAGTCTATGCATAATTTCTGCCTAAATCACACTTGTATATTGATATGTATTTATACAAATTGCTTGAAGTATATATGCATATTTTCTACTTAAATCACATTCGTATAATGATATTTATATATTTTGTTAGTTATATACAATTTTTTATTTGAAGTCTATGTACAATTTCTGCCTAAATCACATTTGTATATTGATTTGTGTTTACACAAATTGCTTGAAGTATATGTATATAGTGATTTGTATATTGAGTTAATATATACAAATATTGCTTGAGGTATTTGTATATTTAAGTAGTATATTCATATACACATACTCATATACATATAAGTTTATAGTTATATACAAAGAAAATGCAAATACAAATATAGCTTATTTTTATTTATATAAATGTTTTAGTTTTGTATAAAAGCATATAATAGTATGCAACACCTAACTGAATAATTTTGTATCTTTAATTTTTTTTATAGGGAATTAGATTCATGCGCAAACATCCAATTTTGTATATTGATATTTGTAAATTTTGTTAGTTATATACAATTTTTATTTTGAAGTCTACGTATAGTTTCTGCCTAAATCACACTTGTATATGGATATGTATTTATACAAATTGCTTGAAGTATATATGTATACATATAAGTAATCGTATAAAATACAAAAAATTACTCGCATTAAAGAACACAATTGTATTCGAATAATTTACAATACATATATACAAATCATATCATTCAACTTTTTTTCGAACAAAAAAATAGAATAAAATTGTTAATATACGATTTCTCTAATCTTGTATAAACGAATACAAATTTTTGCGAAACATCAGAATCAACAAAACAAAAAAAAATCCGTTATTCAAAATTTTAATTATATACTATACAAATCAATTGTATGTTTTCTTGCTGCTTCAAAACATGAAGTTTCCTTGAAAGAAACAGTTACCTGGTGTTGAATATACAAAATTATTGATTAAGGGGATGCTTCAGTAATTTGAGGAGACAAGATGTTATGGACTTTCTATCGCTTTAGAACTCTTTTTTGGAAAAAATATTTGATTTTGGACGTTTAGCTTAAATCATGGGATTATGTAAATTTCATGTTGCCGTTTTTAGCACTCATGATTCAATTTATTTAAAAAATAAAATATTGTATAAATTTTTAACCAAAAAAATGTTATATACAAAATAAATGATTAATAGCAAACTAAACTATATCCATGAAATATAATTATATAAATTATATCCATACATCGTTATTTTAATAAATATGTTTGTCATATATGAAATTTTTCCTTAATTATTGGGTTGAATTATTGAGTTTAATGTTTTGAATTATTGGGTTGAGTTTAATGTTTTGAATTATTGGATTGAATTATGGGAAAATTTTCAAAACAACAATATTGTAGCATCTAATAGGACCCCTTGTCAACACTTTCAATATTTATTTAAAATATCAATATTTTGGTTTGTTATAAGGATGATTTTTGTATTTATTTAATTTATTTAATTTGAAAGAATATAAATCTTTAACAACAGAATGGAGAAATTAATGGGAGAAGATATTTCAAAAATGGTAAAAATGCTTAAATCTCTAATCAGTTACTATTAGAGTCCTACAACGTGTCATCTTTCACTTCTTCATTCAGACATCCTTTCACCATTGTTCTAAAAAAATTCAATATCCATTTTCGAATAACTCCATTGAAATTGAACTGAAGTTTTCGTTGATTTGTATCAGTTTTATTTGGATAAGAAACTGTTGAATTAATCGATTGATATTTCAAATTGAATTTCATCTATTTCTTTTAAAGTTCAAGATTATCAGTGAAAATAAAAAAATTGCCAAGTATTGTTTAAGATTTGATTTTTTTTTTTAATGAATGTAGTTGGATCTGTGTATGTATTTGACATTTGTATCTTAAGTTTGATTTTAATGAAAAATTAGTATGAATACGAAATTTTAATATAAAGATACTTTTGTGAATGAAATGAACTTGTGTTTGGCTGTTTATTTTTAGATTTTTAAGAAAATTTTGTATCCATTATAAGAATTGGTATGGATAAATGGTCATGCTATTATTTTGTAGCTGGTAGTTTTGAATACGACAAAATAAAATACAAAAGCTAATATACATATAATTAGGATGAATACCTATATAATGAATACATAAATAAACTATAGTTTTGTATTGATCGCATCCATTATAGATTTTTTGTATGAACAAAAGTTTATGCTTTTATTTAGTTGGTTCTTTGGAATATTAAATATATTAGGATACAATCAGTAAATAAGAATACAATCTAGAGAAAGACAAAAAGAATAAAATCTAATAACATACTAATACACAAAACAATAATACAATTTGAAAAAAGGTAAAAAGAATACAATCTAAAAACATACTAATACACAAAACAATAATACAATCTGAAAAATGACAAAAATAATATAATATTCTAAGAACATACTAATACACAAAACAATAATACAATCTGCAACAAGGATATATAAACATGACACATATATTAAACAACTACATAATGGAGCTGATATAATTCTTTTTCTGGATACTACTAATTTGGGATACATAATGGATCCAGTAGAATACAATCTTCTTCATCACTAACCCAGAATATATAATGTAGCTAAAAACAAAAATACATTAAACTAATCTTGGTCCATAAGAGTTCAAATTCATTTCATGTATGTGTGTTGTTGTTGGTCCCTCTCTGGTGCAGAGTTCTGCACACCCATTTTCTTCTAATAAAGTAATACACAAATTTGATAATTTATATATATATATATATATATTATGAATTTTGATGTAGATTACTAATATATCTACAATATGAAAATAAATCACAAAAAAATTAACTATTGTGAAAAATCCGAAAGAAAAAAAACGAAATTTCAAAAGATACTTGATGAGGTTGTATTTATCTGTATAAGCGGGCTAAAATCTTTCAAGAATATCTGAATGACTTATGAAATTGCTTTAAAAAGTGGATTAATTTGTAAGAAATTTCGTAGGAGATAACAATGATGGTGGAAATGGAAGAGAGAGTAGATAGATTTGAGGGTAAAAACATAGAGAGAGGAAATAAGGTTGTGGGGTCTTTTTTTAACTTTTAATCGGATAATTGAGTCAAACTAGGTAAATGTGGGCCTAATTTTGGGGTCTTTTTTTGGGGGAAATAGTTATATTAGGATAGTAAAATAATCATAATTATATTAGGATACACTATATTTGCTAAAATAATGACATTATGACATTTTTAATAATTATTTTAAAGTATAGATATTTTTATTTATTATGTTAGGGATTTTGACTAGTTTGATAATTTTCCCTTGAATTATTCGGTGAATATTACCTTTGCATTAAGGATGACATACGATATCTAGTAGAACACTTGAGAAGTTGAATTATTTTATGTTATTGTTACAAATAAAAGAAATTATTTATAATCTAATAATATTTATAGCTTGTGTAAAAAAAAATTTAACTTCATAATTATGTTAACATTTCTTTTCTCGTTTACTTTATTCACTAGTAATTAACAATAATTTTGAATTCAATTTTGAAAGTTTATCTCAAATGTTATTTCAATAAGTTTGTGATTTATAACTTCTTTTGTTTATAAAGTTTTGAGAGAGATATTTTTTCCCGTCAAAATAATTGTGCTTGTCTGATACAGGAAGCTTGGCTCTTTATCTATCTAATAACTAATATTATCATTATAATATAATTCATAAAAGACTTTCTGCAAAAATAAGTAGAATAATTAAGCCACATCATTAAAGGTTATGAAAATTACATAAAGTAATTAATTCTGTGTAAAAATGATATGATTGTGCAAATAGTTTTGAACTTTTAAACACAATGGTATTATATTGTGCAACAAAAGGTGATTTAGAAAATACTACATTTAGAAATAATTTAGAGCGAAAGCTACGATTAAAAATATTTTTCATTAATTTATTTGAACTTCTTAGATTAAGTAAGCCTCATTTAGAAATTGATTAAGAGAAATCAATTGTGAATATATCCCGACATCTATTTAAGAGAGCTCATTTTTATAGTAGTATAAAATGAATTTATATTACAATCAAAACAAATTATTCATCTCATAATATAATAAAACGAGAACACATAATTAAATGGAGCATTGGTGGACCCAACAACATTGCAAATAAAGAAACACGGCAACACTGTAAATTTACATGCATTTTCAATTTAAGGGTAAATTTCAATAAGAGACCTTAAACCCAGAACGGGGATTATTTTATATTCATTGAAACCAACTTCAATGAACAACTTCTCCCATTCTTTCTTAGTTCTCTCTTTGGAACCAAAGAGAACCATCATCAACATATCCATATTATGTTGTGCTTGAACAAACTCATTTCTCTGTTTTGGATCCTCCAGTACGGTATCTATGATTATTACTTTCCCTCCTTCTTCCTTGCTTGGAATTGACTCTTTGCATTTCTTCAGTATCTTCACACAATCTTCATCATTCCAGTCGTGTAGTACACACTGTTCAACATCGATCAATGATGAATTAAGTTGAGAAGATCGAAAAGGATTGAAAGAGAGAAGAAAATGTTTTGTATATGTACCTTGAGTAAGATGGCATTAGCATGAGGAATCTTATTGAACATATCTCCTCCAATGAAGTCCAAATTTCCACTTCCTTTTAGGTCACCTATAACCTGAGGGAGATCAAGTACCGTGCACTTTATGTTAGGAAAAGTTTTGGCTATGGCTATAGACACAGTACCAGTGCCACCACCAACGTCTACTAACGACGTTAACCCCTCAAACACATGTTTACACTCTGTAATAAGCACATCGGTAATCAACCTCGAGTCACTAGCCAATGCATCATCAAAAATATCACCTAGTACTCTAGGTTTTTCTTCTCCCATGTAATCCCATAAAGATTTTCCATGAGCGGTATGAAAAGGAGTGGGAGAATCATTTTGAAACCAATCACTTAACTCAGACCATGCTTTTGAAATGACTGGACTATGGTTGCCAAGCAAGAATGACCTAACATTGAAGGGCTCATTTTTCGCAAGAAGGCGACTAGCTGGGGTAAGGAAATAGTGATCTTCATGTTCATTTAGGAAATCAGATTGCACAAGAAAGCGCATTAAAATTGGCAAGAAGGAAATCTTTGAAGAATTGATGACAGACAATTCAACAGAAAGATCAGAAAGACACATGGGCTTTTCATGTTTGTAGAGGACATCAGGAATTCCTAATTGAAGTGCACATCTTACCGCTGAAGAACTTACAAAGTTGAAAATATAATTCCAAATTTGAGCTTGAGCGTGAAGAAGTTCGGTGGAAGTACTCTCAGTTGATGACATTTCTTAGAAACTTACTTATTTGTAGAACTAAAATGAGAATTTAGACAATTTTGCTGCAATTTAGTCCTTTCGTTAGTTTATCAAAATTGAATGGTTCAAATTTAATCCCTCAATTTCGTCCCGTGGTTAGAATCCTTTTATAGACGTGTCATCTTAAAAATTGAATGGTTCAAATTTAATCATTTTTAATTAATTTTTTCTTATTAGAAAAATAATTTAAATTGATTTAAATCTAAGTAATTGCTCATACAGCGATAACAAATGTATTTACTTGCCAATTTCAGTCATCAAAAAAGTTTTTTAAAAAAACTGTATGCTAAAAATAGTAACTTATTAATGTACGAAAATAAAAAAATTTAAAAATGAGTGTCTTAATAAAATAAAATATATAAATTTAATATAGTGGCTAAGAATTTTGAAATATCAATTTCGATATGCGTAAAGAAATAATCAATTTAAAAATTATTTTAAAAGATGAAAATTGATTAAATATTAAATAATATGATTATAATTTATAGCTATGGCGATGCTTACCGAAGATATTTTACTATTTTCTCCCATTTTAACAGAAATATATTAAAACTCAACTCCTTAACGTATCACTTGACATATTAAAAATAAATTTTAATGCAAACTAACATAAAATAATTACACAAAATACTAATTAAAAATAATATCTTATATATGATGATTTTTTTTATTCATCTTAAGAAAAAAAATATTAAGAAGAAGAAGAATTAGTTACAGGCTGTCTTATCATTATTTTTATTAAATAAAAATAGATATTTTTCTTTGATGAGTTTCTCTTTCACGATAAACAAAATAGCTTATTAAATAAAAATAGATATTTTTCTTTGATGAGATTCTCTTTCACGATAAGCAAAATAGCTTATTTGGTTAAGTTTCTGGTAAGGTCAAAATATATTTTTTTGGGTGGAGCTCATCGCACCGGACTTGCCTAGTGCATGTTATTTTTTCTATGTAGTTTGCGAGCTATTGCATAGGAGTCGGGGTTTTACCCTATGCACTCCTAAAGTATAGCGGCTGCGGATTTTCCTTATCATAAAAAAATGTTTTATTATTAAAGTTAATTAAAGTGTAGGGGTGCGCATCGGTCGGTTCGGTTCGGTTTTATGTGTTATTGGTTCGGTTTATCGATTTTTGGTTTGTAAATATGTCAAACCGATAACTAAACCAATAACATATTTCTTATCGGTTTATGGTACTTAATGGTTCGGTTTTGGTTTTACCAATAAAAAAATACTCATATATATTATATACACAATAAGAAAAATTTCATATAAACCATATGATTTTTCCAGCATTTGGCATGAAAGTAATAATCATAAAAGTAACAATCATTTTTCTTGCAAGTTTAGACACTAGACACATTCAAAGGAAAAAGTGTGAAAGTAACAATCGTTTAACCATTAACAATAAGACTAGTAAATTTAGTATAGGCTTATTGGCTTATCGGTTTAACCATTAACAAAAATCATAAAATCGAAAACCGAACCAATAACCCAATAAAAAATTTTGCAAAACCGTTTAAAAACCGTTAGCCCAATATCAATAAATCAATAGTGTTTTTTTCGATTCGATTTATTGGTTAAATCGATTTTTGCACACCCCTAATGTCAATTGACAAAACAAAAATAGAAGAAGAAAAAATATTTTTGAGAAAAACAAAATTTGTTTACAGGAAAGTAAAAAAAAAGTAGTTTTTTTATCCGAGAATTGTTTTAAAAAAAATATACTTTAATTATTTATGAAAGATTTGATCAAACCTCAAATGATGTTCACAAATATTTTTTAAATGAATATAATCAAACCAAATTGTTACTTATCAAAAAAGAAATATAAAATAAGCTAATTTAAAAAAAAAATGGTGTATGAAAATGGTGAACCCCAATTCAAGGTTGAAAATCATTGATGGATTATCCTATGAAATCAGTCATCTCACTTTTTAAATGGGATAATTAATCTTACATTCCTGTAATTTTAAGATAAAAGTTAATTAAATATTAAAAAAGATAATTATATTATTTATTTTTTAAATTGACATATTTAAGCAAACATATTATATCTTTACAATCTTGCGATACTTTCAACAAATTATGAAACATAACGACAGTTTAAATTTTTATAGTGTAAATTTCTCGTAAATTTATGTTGTGTAAGTTTTTCGACTACTCTAAATTTGAAAAGAGATGTTTTTGACTACTTTAAATTTATAGTTTCTATTTGAAAAGAAGCACTTCCAAATAATTAAAAAAAAAAATTCAAATCTAAATTTGAAACCTAAAATAAAATAATAATAATAATAATAAATAAAAAAAAGACAGCTCCACATTCACTGATGGTCCCCATTTTTTATTAGGAATATGTACTTGGGAAACATGAATGGTGTTTCACATGCTGGTGGGCTGCTGTCCGTATTTAACATTTAGTTTTATTTAGGTGTACCTTACTATATGCAATTTTTTACTCCATTAATTTTTGTCATTTGCAATTGAAAAATTACTCTTTTTCCTTATGGGTGTTTTTTTATAAAAAAATTCCTTTTTAATCTGCACATATGAAATTATTATCATTTTATACAATTATAATATTTATATTTTAACATAAGTTGTTTCTTCTTATTTATTTGATAATTTTTTTGGATGTAGCTATATTGATTAACGTAAAATGCATGTGCGAAATATAAAGACTACAATAGTTATATTAAAAGCTTAATTGTACGTTCTTAGAGTTGTAATATTTTCTTTCATAAACATGTACGAAGTTTTTTTTATAATCATAAGTTATTTATTTACCTATCTAATTATTATACATAAATGTTACACTTCAAATTTCGTATGTCGTTATGCCGGCAAATATTACGTTTGTATTAAGGA